>JAQZBX010063850.1:0-16617 GCA_029593785.1 Cabassous unicinctus
TGTTCACCTGGAGGAATCACAAAAAGATCAGTAAACTAATCCCAAACCAAGAAAAGAAATAGTAAAGATCAGAGCACAAATAGATTGAGAACAAAAAAAATCAATAGAGAGAATCAACAAAAGCAAAAGTTGGATCCTTGAGAAGATCGACAAAATCAACAAACCCTTAGCTAGACTGATAAAGAAAAAGAGAGAGAATATGCAAATAAATAAAATCAGAAATAAGAGGTGGTCATTACCATTGACCCACAGAAATCAGAGAGATGATAGAGGATATTATGAACAACTGTACACCAAAAAAAGCTAGAAAATGTAGATGAGATGAACAAATTCTTAAAACACCCAAACCACCTAAACTTAGCCTAACCAATCCCTCGTGAAGAAATACACAAGGAGATCATAGAACTCAACAATAAAAAGACAAATGACTTGATCAAAAATGGGCAAAAGACTTGAAAAGACAATCGTCCAAAGAAGAAATATAAGTGGTGAAGAAACACATGAAAAAATGTTCAACATCACTATTGAAATATGGCCGCTATTAGAAAGTTGCAAAACTGTAAATGGTGGAGAGGATATGGAGAGTTAGGAACACTTATTCACTGTTTTGGGGAATGTAGAATAAGACAGCCACTGTGGAGGACTGTTTGGCAGTTCCTAAGGCAGTTGAATATAGACTTGTCTTGTGACCTGGCAATACCATTATTAGGTTTATACCCAGAAGAATTGAGAGCAGAGACACAAAGAGAAATCTGCCTGCCGATGTTCACAATGCCATTATTCAAGATTGTCACAAGTTGGAAGAACCCAGATGTCCATCAATTGATGAATCAATAAAACAAATTGAGGCGTATATACATGATGGAATATTATACAGCAGTAAGAAGAATTAAAGTCATGAACATGGATGAACATGAAGGACATTACATTGAGTGAAGCAAGCCAGACAAAAAAAGGCAAATACTGTATGATTGCCTATTATGAACTAAATATGCTGTGTAAAATCATGGGGTTAAATAATTAGATTATAGGTCATCAGAAAATAGAAGGAAAGTAGAGAATGGAAAGCTGAGTATTAATCTGTGCAAAACTGATAAAAAGGTTGTTTGTAAATCTTTCGAAATAAATAGAAATGGTTAAAGCATATCATGGTGTTTGTAACTAGCAGTGCTATTGTATGGGTATGACAATAGTTGAAAGGGAAAGTCTAAGGTCATGTATATTACTAGAAGTAAAGCTAAAAATTGTAACACGGGACTGTATAAAATAGTGAAACCTCATATAAAGCACAAATATGGGTGATATTGCATTTATAAGACTGTTTATATAAAATATAAATACAAATATACTAGAAAGAAGGATAAAGAATAGCAGCTATACATGGCAGTGGAAGAATAGAGAGATCGAGAGGTGATGAGACTTGCTTGTTTGTTTATTATTATTATTATTATTATTGGAATAATGAAAGTGTTCTAAGAAGGATTGAAGTGATGCATGCACAAGTCTGTGACTACCATTGATTGTACACATTGGATGGATTTATGCTTTATTAATATGTATCAATAAAATTGATATGTTTTTAAAAAGCTATCTGTTATATATTAGCATTATTTTTAATTTTTAATTTTATTTTTTTGAGATTTATTTTATTTTTTTCTCCCTACCTCCTCATTGGTTGTACTTGCTGTGTCTGGTCATCTTCCTTGTCTCTTTAGGAGGCACTGGGAACTGAACCCAGGACCTCCAAAGTGGATGGGAGGCACCTAATCAGTGAGCCACCTATGTTTCTTGCTTTGTTGTGTCTCTCATTAAGTTTTTCTTCTTGTGTCCCTTGTTGCATCATCATGTTGCATCAGCTTGCCGTGCTTGCACATTACAACAGATCACTGTCTTGCTCCTCTTCTTTAGGAGACATCAGGAACCACTGTTTCCCACTTTGTTGTATCTCTTGTTGGACCATCATGTTGCATCAGCTCGCCACACCTGCCCATCCCGCCTGCTCGCTGTCTTCTTTAGGATGCACAGGGAACCGAACCACAGGCCTCCCATGTGGTACACAGGAGATCAATTGCTTGAGCCACATCCAATTCCCTATTAGCTTTATTTTTAATAATGGAAAGTGTCAGTAAAAGACATGAAATAATTGGTGAAATTCTATAATGCAATTTGTGAAATGGGAATAATTCTTGAAAGCCAATGGCCATTGTTGTTACTCATAAAATTACACCTAACCAGTGACATATGGTAGTCACAAGTTAAAATCCTAAGCAGAGAATGGAAGTAAAACACAATTTTTAAAAAATTTCATGGTGAATAAAATCCTGAATATGTTGAATTTTAGAACAGTTAGAATAAAGAATAAGAAAATGTCTATGAATATCGCATGGAGATTAAACAGCAGTCTTCATTTTTCTGAAAAATATTGTCTTCCATGTTTTAGGTATGTTTGATATCCTGTGACTACATTTAACACAAATTAAGCCTGTAGAAACCAAATTCTCTCATAATAATCTAAGTAGTTATGTATAAAGATTTTAGAAACCCATACCAATATAATTCCTTGAAATTTAAGTTATTCCCATTTAATTTACTAATTACTGGCCTGAAAGCAATGAAATTTAGTCATTTCATTGGAAAATATTTGAAGAACTGAAAAAACTGTATCCAAAAGGAATTCTGGGAACGAGTGTAGCTCAGTTGTTGAGTGCCAGGTTCACATGTATGAGGTCCTGAATTCGATATCTGGTACCTCCTAAAAAAAAAGGAATTCCGTAATCTCTAATGTAATCATTGCTTGCCAAATTTTCAACTATACCAATAATTTATTATCTTAGATGTGAAAAACTAAAAAATTAATATCAATGAATTCAAAAGTAACTTATTAAAGGTAGAAAATAAAATCAATTCTTTAAATTAAAATCAAAAGCCAGGTTTTCGAAAAGTCAAATAGTATTTAAAAACCACACCCCAATGAATGTGAATGAGTAAAATAAAAGACAAATATTCAAAATCCATTAGAAGGTCTTGGAAATGCACTAAATTAAAAAGAAAACATTCAGAATAAATAATGGAAAGAGCACGTGAAACTATTACATATTGGGACTATAAATTTCATTTGCACCTTACTTTTTCTGAAGTAGAAATATAACATACAGTAGATGACATTGAGTGTTGTTCATTGTTTGACAATAATTATTTTAGTCAGTGGTATACAAAATAATGGATGGTTTAAAAATTAATTATCCTAATTTTAAATATGCAATATGGCATATCTTTTTTTTCCCCATGAGGATATCTTACATATACTGAAAATTCAAGAAATTCTAATAGGCAAGTAGTAGAATTAATTTAAAAAAATTGGTACTCTAGCTGAACAAATGGAAAATACTTAAAAATCAATTAACTATTTTTATAGGATCATAATCACCAGAAAGTAATGAGCAATATAATTTTTGTCATAATAGTTACAAAAACTTAATTGTCAAGATAATAAACTTAACACGAAATGCACAGGGTAACTGTAAATAAAACTGAAAAAAAAAATTAAGGGAAGGTAACATAATTTGATGGAAAGAAAGGCACGCAATATTCTTGGATGAGAATTTTTTATTTCAGCATTTGTAAATACAGATGTGTGAAAATATTCGTTCTTTCATTTATTCATTTATTAATAATTTATTTGCATGTAATCAAGAAGTATATAAAATATTAAGGGAAGGCTGTTTTTAAAGCAGGCTATAAGTGGCAGGAAATAAGTGATTCAATCAGAGATAAAGAGGGTAGAAATATTTTTTAAAAAATAGGACATTGATCAGATAATCCAATTTTTATGTGTGCGTATGTTACAACCCAACTAATGAAAGACACAAGTTGGTGTGGCCATGAATCCAAAGAACATACCTGGTATTTAGTCAGGCATAAGCTTTATTGGGACTTACAGGCAGGATAGAATCTCTGAAGGCAGCAGTTCAGAGAATGAAGATAGCGCTCCACAAAGAGATGAGAAAATGAGGGGTGATATATAAAGAGTTTCAGAACAAGAACATTTCCAAATGTGGGAGGTGTAGGAAGCAGGGCATGTGGGAATCCCCCTATATTTTTATGTAACATTTATGTAATCTAAATACATTTTTAAAATAAAAATAAAAATAAAAAATACATTAAAAAAAGAAAAAGCCAAAAAAAAAAAAAAATGAAACCAGAGTTTCTGTTAGGGTCATGTCAAACGTACACATGAGGTGTGGTGAAGTTTTCACTATACTTATAGGAGGGACATTTACCAAGGATGTTTACTGCCTTGGGAAGATTATGGTTTATGGTGCCACCTATGCATTCTCTCCCATCTAATGAGAGTTTTTAACATTTCACTTATGTCTAGGTCATGTAGGCAGCTACATGTTGAGGACTTAGACAGGGTCTGCATACCCACAGGGTATATATGTAAATATATATATATTTTTTGAATGATTTTAATTTACTACATGAGAGGACTATCAACTATCAATTGCCAAGTGAAGAAAAACCTTGACTTTCAGGATGTGTCATTAATTATGACACTACCTCAGTGAAAATAAAGAAAAACTGCTAAAAGGGAAACCTCTATGAAGTGCCAATATTTTTATTATCAGGGACACTTCTCTGATAATGTTAACATCAATAATATCACTGAAAGAATATTTGAAGGAAGATGATGGCCTTATATTGGTTTCACACATTGCAACCAGAATGACTTTTTAAATTTTTTTTTTTATTTTTAAAGAAGCTTTAGATAGCATAAATGTTACATAAAAATATAGGGGGTTCCCATATGAACTTCCCCTTCCCCCTCCTACACTTTCCCATTAACAACATCTTTCATTAGTGTGGTATATTTGTTACAATTGATGAACACATATTGAAACATTGTTACTACCCATGGACCATAGTTTGCATCATAGTTTGCACTCTGTCCTGCACAATTTTGTAGGTTTTAACAAATATAAAATGGCCTGTATCCATCATTGCAATGTCATGGAAACAATTCCAATGTCCTGAAAATGCTCCCATATTACACCTATTCTTCCCTCTCCCTCCCCTCAGAACCTCTCATGGTCACTGCCTTTATATAAATTGTAAGAGTTCTTCCATTGCTAGAATAATAAAAAGTCTATAATAGAATAATAATAAGTCTATTTTAGTCCATTGTTGATTACTCAGTCTCACAGATTTGGGGATGATGATGTCTACTCTGTTTCTAATTGAGAGGAGGCTGAGGTCCCATGGGGCAGATGGATGAAACTATCTTGCTTGCAGTTGTAGACACTCTGTGTTCCTTGGGATGGGTGTTGTCCTTCATCATCTCCTTGTTGGTTGTCCTGAGTGAGTCCAATGAACTGGAGAGTAGATGTTGCAACTCTGCTGAGATTCCCGCTCAACTGGAACATGGATGGACCAAAGATTTTTGTGTCTAGGACATATATTTAACAAGTATATTGCTAATTATAGCTTCAAATCAAAAGAGAAGAAGAGCCATGTGAAGGGAAACTGTAAATGAGTCTAATTCTGTTATACTGAGGAGTGAAAATTGCAAAGTAAGGCCCATTGCCAGTGTGCCAAATTGCTGAGCTTGTCTGCCCTGCTTATAGTATCTGGATGTCTCTAGAGACCTCAGAAGCCCCCCTAATTGAAGCACTGTTTACTGTAATAATCAATGAGATGCTGCTGAGACATGCATAAATGTGATCTCTGGAATGACCTCCTGACTTACTTTGAAATCCCATAGCCATAAAAATCCATTTGTATTTAACATTTCCTCCTTTTAGTCAAAGTATTTTTCCAGATGCATTCCTAGTTGTTGTTAGGTAATAATCCCTCGGCACCAGGGAGGCTAATACCCGGGAGTTGTGTCCCACACGGGTGGGGAAGGTATTGAGTTTATATGCTGAGTTTGATTTAGAGAGAGGCCACATTTGAGCAACAAGGAGGCTTTCAGGAGGTAACTCTTAGTCAATATATAATACTAGGATAAGTTTCAATTTCACAAGTAAAGGTCCATAAGTACAATCATCAATATCAAGGGCCTAACATAATGGTCTCTCTTCCTTCACTAGTCACTGCCCTTGTACTTGGGGGATTCTTGCCATCCTATTAGAGAATGTAGCAGAACTCCCCAGGGTAGGAATTCAAAATTATTTTGGTTATGGTGTGGGTCTCCACACACCAAGACAATGCCCCATGAACACTTGAACATATTCATGTGCCTTAGAGGAATGCCCAGGTGCATCCCTCTCCACACATCCTCCCATCACTGATACCCCACACCAGTTATCCAACCTTGTCACAGTTGTGACCATTCTGTGATCTAAAATCTCTCCAAAAATGAAACCAACAAAATAACCAAATAAAATTATTAAGAAAATGAAATAATATAGGAGTTTTAAAAATAAATAAAATACAGAAAAAGTTTTAAAAGTTTAACTAATATCAAATCTTTTTAGGCATTGTGTAGTTCATCACTGTAGGTTATGTACAGTGACATTTTCTTCCATATATTCCTCCAGTGTCATATTTTATTCATTGTATCTTCAAAGAAGCTTTAAGTTACAGAAAATCACATAGAAAATAAAGGCACTTCCCTTATACCTAACACCCTCCTCCTTTTCCACTCTCCCCTATGAATAACAATTTTCAAACATGTATGTTTTTCAAAAGCATGAAGAATTCAAATTAAGAATTGTTGAAAACCAAAACAAAGACATTAAATTAAAATTTTAATCAGTAGGATGATATACACACCATATATTCATCTTAAGAGATACTTCCTTGCATTTAAAAGGAATCAGAAAGAGTTTTATTTTTCAAAAACTCATTGTTATTTGCAAATTTGGTAAGATTAGGTCCCATATATGCTATTTTACTTAACTCATGCTAAAATATGTAAAACCAATAAAATAATGAAATTCTAATATTTAAAATAGAAAATACAATAAAAATCAACATAAGTCAGTTCTCTAAATCAATCCAAGATTGAACAATGCTTCTTAAATTATCTTTATCAGTTCGTGCATACACACATATTCAATATATTTCATCCAAGCAGTTATTATCCTTACCTGGGTTCCAATTGTCATATTTGAACAAAATATTAGTGGTCTTTCATATCTCCTTGAATTTTTTTAATTTTTAATTTTTTTTGTCTTAATGATTATTTAATATGACAAAATACTCTGGGCTCCTTACACATGACTATGGTAGGCAGACTAAAGCCATCCCAAAGATGCCTAAGTCCTGATCTCCATAATTTGTGAATATTCAAATTTAAAGTGCAAAAGGAACTTTACAAATGTGCTCAAGGTAAGGATATTGGGCCAAGGTAATCAAGAAGTTCCTTATAAGGAATAGATGGAGTAGGAGAGTAAGAGAAGGATATGTTATGATATAAACCAAGGTCAGAGTAAAGCAGCCACTAGCCAAGGAATGCTGGCAGCATTTAGAATCTTGAAGAGGCAGGGAAACAGATTCTCCCTTCTGGGAAAATCACAGATACATGATCAGCAGCCATCTCCTGGCCCTCTCCTAGCATGGAGGTCAAACTTTGGTGAGTATTCACATGAGGCACATAGATCTTTTCTTTTTTACCCATTCAGCAAGGTCAGGTCTATCCACATGCCTCTCTCCCAGGCCTCCTTGTCACCAATTTTCTAATCATGTTCCTTCACATCAATTACCATCCAGCCAAGCAGTTGGATACAACCCATGTATTACTATTCAATCACATGTGTGGTCATTACTCTTTCAAAGCAAAATGAACAAACAGGGTGATTCTTTGAAATTCAGCCACGTGGGAGGATGTCCTTTCACTACTGTCCTTCAGGAACATGCAAGAAAGCGGCTGTAGAGATTTCAAGTTGTGCCTGTAAATTGTGCACAACAGCCTGTAAATCATGCCCATTTTTCTCTGTCTCAGTCAGCTGATCATAGAGAACTACCCAAGAGGCCATTACTGTGGGCTGGATGAGAGAAGATAATATGGCAAGGGTAGGAGCCATTGGCATTTGGGCCAATCTTCATGTAACTTACTTGTGACTTTAGTACCTGCTTAAACCATTTCTTTTATATATCACTTCCATTTCAAAATAGAGGACTGTTTTGTATGCTCAAAGTTATGTTGTGTCCAGTCAGACATCAAAGCATTCATGATAGGAAGCTCAGCTCTAGGGTAATTGAACACTCTTAGTTAAGTGTTCAGTCTCAGAATACAAACACCCAGTAGCAAGCCAAAAGCTGTTTCTCAAAAAGACAGTAGATATCTTCAGATGATTCAGGACTTTGCTCTAAAAATCCTAATGTCTGTGCTGCGATTCACTCATGAGGGTCTGCAAAGTTTCCAAACAGCATATATGTCTAGCAATTAGTCTGAAAATATGCAGAAATTAAGTTTAAACAAAGATTCTTCTTGAAAGGAGCTAAAAAGATTTATTGGGGATAAATAAATTGTTTGATAACCATAGAACTATATTTTAAAATGGTGAAACATTGGAAAGAGCATAAATTTACAATAAATTTTGGTTTAAACACTGATGTCACTTCAATGCAGTGGACTGAGCTCAAATGGAATTCAAATAACTTATATCAATAATTATTGAGAAAAAATAGATTCACACATCTCTAAGACTAAAATAGCATCTGATAATCTATACCTCTCAATATACAATGCTTTTTTTAGTTTAACGTTCTTGCATTTGTAAGTGTTACATGTGACATACATGGGTATATTTGCAGGAAGAAAGTATGGAAACATGCTAAAAAATAATAGCATATATTGTCACTTTAAAAAATTATTTTCATTATTCTTTGGCCATGCATACTTCTGCATTTGTTCATTTGATCAACTCTTATAGCAACATATGATGTTTTCATTTTATTAAAAATTGGTAAAGGAAAGAAAGGAGAAATATGACCTTTTTTTTTTTTCTTTTGAGGTGTCAGGGCCAGGGATTGAACCCGGGACCGTGTATATGGGAAGCTGGTACTGAACTTCTGGGTCACATTGGCTTCCCTGAGTTGATTTTTTAATTTGTTTTTCTTGTTGCTTGTTTTTGTTTTTTTCAGGAGGCACTGGGAACCCAAACCCAGGACCAAACATGTGGCATAGGGGCACTTAACTGCTTGAGCCATATCAGCTCCCAATATGATCTTTCATTACATGTTAGAAATTATAAAGGTAAATTGTCTTGTACTTTTAAAATTAAATCTTATTGTTTTCCAACCTGTCTCTATTAAATGCTTTGATTTCTATTTCCCATCTCTACAGGCCATGTCCCCACTGTTAGTGGATTAGGTTAATTTTTTCCCCCAAAGTTCATTACACAAATGATCCTTCAGTAATTTTTGAACCTGGGTCATCAAGGACACTGTTGTTTATTAACTTGGTTACAGATTTGACTAATGAAAGAAACACCACACTTGAAACTGCAAACCCTCTCTCTGAACAAAGAGAGGTCAGAAAACCAAGTCTTTCAAACCTAGAAGGAGTTCCTTTAAAAGCACTTGATGCCAAAAAAAAAAAAAAAAGCACTTGATGCAATTGGAAAAAGTAGGAATATACAACTCATCCAAGGCTGCTGTAACAATTCACATGGATTCAAACAGAAGGGCTAGACATGTTCATGCAGGTTTTCAACGTAACATTCATTTTCAAAGTTATAAATGTAAGGATTGTTCTAGTTAAATAACTTATAGAGGGAGGCAATAATTAACTGACAGAGTGTAAGTATGAATAATTCTGTTGTTTGGATAATATCCTCTTTTGAAAGAGTACGTGCTATTTGCATCTGGTAAATGGACGTTTCCTGACTATAAAAAACTGAGATATGAGTGTTATCATGGCTATAAAGGAAATGTCGTTTTCACTGTGCATTACTCTTAGTCTGTATTCATTGATATAATTTTATGCAATGATAAGTAGGAGCTCATCTAAAGGCAGTATAACTTGAAGGATATTAAGAAGCATTATGGCCTTACAAAAAAAAACATACAATGGACACTTTGGCTATTGTCACATCATCTCATTAGAAATCAAAATTTAAAAATCTTCCTATTGTAACATAAACAGTAACCATTCAATAAAAACATATCAAATCATTACTTAGCACTTGATTTTTAATGTCAGATTTCCCCTTTAGTTACACTGTTAATGACTGGAAAAAATGAATTGTTGTAATTGAATACTACTCAAAGTCAGGAGGGTTGTTTTAGTTACATCAGAGAAGCACAGGTGTCTGTATTTTAAGAAAAAGCAAATTGAGGGAAGGAGTTGCACTGCAGAATGGTCATTTATACATCTCCAGATGGTCTGTTTAAATGTCAGTTGTGGATCTACCTTACAAGAGAGCATCTCAGCTCTCATGCAAACCATGAGCATGTCCATGCCCTTTTTCTCTAATGGTGACTGAATTCCTATAAATGGACACAGGATCAGAATTGACCCTCCCTTACCTCAGCAGGGAGGAAATTAGTTGAAGCAATAGAGTGGCTGGAGATTGAATCATGAACCCCACAAAACATGCTCAAGTCTTATTCATTGTTCCCCTCGTCAGTCCATTTGTAAATAGCACCTATGAAAGTGTTTTTCTTGGCAAATGGGCAAAGAAGGGAAGCCAAATATCACTTTTGGTAGGAGAGGAGATAGTGGATATCTCAAAACAGGGCTTCTTTGTTTTAAATCTTAATTCACTTTAAATTTTTCTTCAAAAAGAAAAGTTGTCACAATATTAGAGTACACAAACAGCAAATTGAATAAATTACCTATTCCAACAGCATTTAGATACATCCTAAATAACAAATAATGTAACTCTATGTTGAAAATTTTATTCGATTTTGGTTAGCATATATTTCTTCGGTATCATGTACACATCTGAAACTGAAAGTGATGGATGCTTTTCCATTAGCCCTAAGAGAGAGTAAGAATTGCTTCCTCTGAAATTCTTTCATCCCATATATCAGAAGTTCATCAAGTCCCCAGAAGAATATATGTTTAAATTTTTAAAAAGAAATGACCAAGTATTTGCATCCCAAGTAGAACTAGGGCTTCAGGAACATATATAAGTAATAAAACAAACAGTAACAGAGGAAAGATTAATTCACATAGAAAATCCATTGAGAGTCATGACTTCAATAATTAGAGAAACCTATTATATTATTTTATAAAAGCATGTAGAGAAAAAGGATGCAGGTATGAATTTTTTTTGTTTTGTATTTGACTATGTACCTGAGATTCTGAAAAGCAACAGTTGGAGATTAAGCCGTTAGGACGTCAAGAAAATATTTATGAGAGACCATTTATTGAGTTAAAAATATCTACTAAAGAAGAGTATGAAAAGTAAATATAATAGAGACCAGCAAGAAAATAAGCACTCAGTAAATGTAAATAAAAAAGGTGAGAGGAAAAATGCATGTGGTTTTGAGATAAGGTTTGTGACACAGTGTGAGATCAAAATTACACTTTCCACATAGATATTTTCTAATATGTTGAATTAAAAATTGGTAATATTTGGCAAAAACTTGTCATTATAATGATCAAGCCAAAATATGATTATAATTAGATAAAGAATAAAAGGTGACATATAAAGGAAAATCATTATGCATCAGGTCAATGAAAGATAATGTATAATTATTAGTAGTAATGACTAATATTTTCTAGGTTCTATGTATATTAACAAGCTTAATCTTTTAACAATAATATATGAAGGATATTATTATTATTTCCATACTAGTAATGGTAAAGGAAATCACAGTGAAAGCAAGCAGTGCTTGGGTAATTTGATTAGTACTGTAAATCTATTCTTTTTTGCACTTAGTTACATTAGTACCAGAATGTTGGAGCATGTTTCAATGTTATTTAAAGCATGGAAAACATAAAACACTTGTAATTATGCCATACAAACCTGTGCATATCACATACAAGATACCTTAGCCATTTATTAAATAAATTTTTCATCAAAACTAACACTGTGTTCACCACAACATTGGCAATAACATAACTTTTAGACAGAATTACAAGAGGAGAGAGGGACAAGTTGCTAAAGGATAAAACACAAATTTTAAAAAATGTAATAATTCTATAACCATAATCAAAAGCAACGGGTATGAAAACCTTCATAATGATTACTAAAGTTTTTGTCATGTATTTGCAATTTATTACTAAAAAAACTAAAATGAAAGACGTAAAACTTTTGAAGAAGATTAAGATTCCACTTTAAGTTTCAATTGCAGTTAACAGTTCAAGATAACTATAATGATAATTCCCATCTAAGGTGCAGATATATAAAATATAAATAGGGAATAAAAAGTAGTATAAAGGAAGAATTTCTAAAATTTTGGAGTGTGACATGCATAAAGTAATCTGATTTGTTAAGAAAAATATATGCCATGATATTTCCAAAACACACAACTGTGGAAACCACGTTTCTAGTGTAGTACTGCTTATAACCAAATTAAATAAAACTTGCATGCATATGGATGGTTGGCTGAGTTTCTTGAGCCATTAATTGTTGCAAAATGAAGTTAACTTCTCTCTCCTCCTATCAAGTATCTCTGAATTATAAATGCAGATTGAAGAGAAGTCAGGATTCAATGATGAGTAATCACATGATAACATTTATCCTGCTGAGACTGACTGATAAGCCAAAACTGAACATTCTCATTTTCATCTTTCTATTTCTCACTTACATAGTGAGATTAACTGGGAACCTGACAATCACCTCCCTCACCTTCAAACCTAAAAACAGCCATGTACTTTTTCTTACTAAATTTCTCCTTCTTAGAAATCTCATTTACATCTGCTTGTATATCCAGATACTTGTATAACATATCAACAGGCAGCAAGACAATCACATATGATGATTGTCATCCAAATTTTTTTTACAGACCTCTTTGCTGCTACAGAATTTTTTCTCCTGGCCACCATGTCCTATGACTGCTATGTAACCATCTGCAAACCCATATATTATGCAACCATCATGAACAACAGGGTCTGTCAAAGACTCGTCCTTTGTTGCTGGACAGCTGGCTTGTTGATTCTATTCTCACCACTCAGCATGGGCCTAAATCTGGAACTCTGTGACTCTAATGTCATTGACCATTTTGCTTATGATGTATACTCCCTTCTAAAAATTTCCTGGTCATATACATGGCTCATAGAGCAGATGGTCATAATCTGTGCTGTGTTGACCTTTATCATGATCCTTGTATGCATACTTCTATCCTACATATACATCATCAAGACCATTCTATGATTCTCTTCTGCACAGCAAAGGAAAAAGGCATTTTCTGCCTGTTCTTCCCACATGATTGTGGTCTCCATCACCTATGGCAGCTGTATCTTCATCTATGTTAAACCTTCATTAAAGGAGTCAGTGGCTGTTAATAAGTGTGTGACAGTGTTAACTTCTTCCATTGCTCCCACACTGAACCCCTTCATTTACACCCTAAGGAACAAGCAAGTAAAACAAACTTTCAATGACTCAATCAAGAAAATTTGTATTGTTCTCAAAGAAATAGTGAGATTTACTAATGTAGAGAAGTCAAACTTCCATGATAATCATTATTCCCTAAGATATATCCTTATCTTTTTATTCCTTTCCTTCCTTGCAATAAAGCATTATCATGATTACTTTTCTCAGTAAGAGAATACAAGATAATTTCAGGAAGCAATAATGACTTCATATCTAAGTAAGCCTTAATAAAACAAAACAAAATCAGTGAATTCATCTTAATAAAATTTCTGAATTGAGCAAATGTGCCTATTGCCCTATCCGATTACAGATTTTGAGAACCATTTGGATTCCTGGTACTTTTCCATGTTGCTTTATTTTTCACTTTTACAAAACCCAGGGAAGAAGAACTTTCTTAGGACAGTAGTCTTGATATTTAAGATATGCTTTCCCTCATGAAGCAATATTAACAATATTCCAATTGGCATTGCAATAACAGTGATTAAAGCAGCCACCACTTAGAAATCACTAAAGACCTATAATTTTTCATATGTCTTAATTTATAAAAGGTGTTTAATTTAATTTTTCAAAGAGCTAAATTGAAGTTCAAAAGAGCTATTTAATGCTAGTAGGAGGTAAAGTCAGGAAGCAATTTCATTTTTATCAGACTTCGTGTCTTGGGATTTTACAGCCTGTGACAATCCAGTGACACATATTTTAGCATCAAGATATGCTCATGGGACACTTGTGGATAGACTATATATACTGAAAACAGTAGTGTTAAATTCATTATACTGAAAAATTATGTGAGTTCTAAGAGACAAAAAATACCAAAAATATAGTACACAATTTTAATATAAGCCTTCATATATACAGAGAGGAATGGAAAGAAATTTATTTTCCTAGAATATACTTTGTATTTAATACTACAGTTACAAAAGGAAAACTTGTACTTTAACAGAGAGCAATGAGATGCAAAAAGGTTTGTTCAAATAGTGAGATCAAAAGCTTATGTACCAGTGATGCTATTGGATTCTGAAGTGCTGGTCCATGAGGTGGGGAGGATGGAAGGATTGTGTTGATTATCCATGGGACTGGGGGGGAGGGTCAAGAGAAGGAGCAGGTGAACCCTGGGGATTAAACTACAAAGTTTGGAATGTTCTTTTGGCAAATATGACAAGGTATTATTACTTTTGTAGGGTCTCAGATTTGGGGCAGGGCATACAGGACAAGGTGCACCTGGCGCAGGCTTCTATAGAATATGTAAGTGTTCATCTTGTCAATGTGTGTTATATCAGTGGGTGGAGACCCACACAATAAACAAGAAAAAATTGAATGCCTATCAGGGGGAGTCATGCTCTGTTCTCAAATAGAGGGGCAAGAGTATCTTGAGAACATAGGCAGTGCCTAATAAAAGAATACAGACCAAATATCAAGTTCTCAATATTATTGCAACTAACTATGAATCTTATTCTTTAAAAAGTAAAACTTAGTGGTTACCATAGGTCCTGTGGGAAGGAGGAGGGAAAAATAAAATAGATGGAACCTAGAGCATTTTTAGGGCATTAGAATTGTTCTGCATGATCTTGCACTAATGGAGACAGACCATTTTAAATTTTGTCAAAATTTATAAAAGTATGTGTTCCCAAATGTAAATCATAATGTAAAAAATTGGCCATGCTTAGTAACAATGCTTCAGTATTTGTACATCAATCAAAATAAAAGTACTTTCTGCATGTAAAATGTCATTAATAGGGAAAAGGAGGAAAGGGGGAGGACATTACATATATGGGAATACCTTATATTCGCAATGTAACCTAAAGATTCTTTGAAGAAAAGATCATTGTGCCGGGCCCTTTTTATTGATGATGGTACTTATGAACTTTTTCTTTTGAAATTGAAACTTAGCCTAGTATTATATGTTGCCTAAGAGTTACCTCCTGAGGACCTCCTTGTGGCTTAAATGTGACCTCTTTCTAAGCCAAACTCTTCATAAAAATGCACTACCTTCCTCCCGGCATTGGACATGACACCCCAGGATGAGCCTCCCTGGCACCAAGTGATTGCTACCAAATGTCAATTAACAATTCACCTAGAAAAAGACCTTGATCATAAGTGGGAGATGGTAAATACAAATGAGATTTTATGGCTAAGAGATTTCAGAGTGAGTCGGGAGGTCATTCCTAAAATACTGTGGCTCCTGAGGGCTCTAGAGTCATTCAGACACTATAGGCAGGGAAGACAGCTCAGGAATTTGGCACCCTCCCAATGGGCCTGACCTTGGAATTTATGTTTCACAGTGTGACAGAGTTGGATTCATTTGTGGTTTCCCTACACATGGCTTTTCTGCCCCTTATATTTGAATTATTACTCTATTTGATAGGTGTATATCCAAGAGACTTAAATCTTTGGTCTGTCCTTGTGCCAGTTTGGCCCTGAATCTCAGCAGAGTTGCAGTACCTATTCTCCAGGTCTTTAGGCTCACGCAGGACAACTAACAAAGAGATGGTGACAGACAATGCTCATCCCAAGGAACAGAGAGTCTACAACTACAAGCAAGATAATCCCATCCATCTGCCCTACGAGATCTAAGCCCCCTCTCAATTAGAGGCAGAGTGGGCATCACCATCCCAAAATCCTCAAGATTGGAGAATGAACATTGGACTAAAGTAGACTTAATTTTGTTGTACTAGAGTCTTATTGTTTTTCTAGCAATAGAGGAGCTTTTATCATTTATGCCAAGGTAGTGGCCACTGGAGGTTCTGAGGGGAGGGAGAGGGAAAAATATGTGTAATATGAGGGCTTTTTCAGGATATTGGAATTGTCCTGCATGATGTTGCAATGACAGATACAGGCCATTATATATTTTGTCATAACTTATAAAATTGCAAAATACAGAATGTAAACTATAATGTAAACTATAATTGATGGTTAGTGGCAATACTTCAATATTTGTTCATAATTAGTAACCACACTAAATGAAGGATTTTGTTAATGTGAGAATGTGTGGCAGGGGAAGGGAGTGGGGAATATGGGAATACATATATGTTTTATGTAACATTTATGTAATCTAAGGTTTCTATAAAAGTTAAATAATTAATTTAATTACATAATTTAAAAAATGTTAGGTATCTATTTTTTTTTT
>JAQZBX010063851.1:0-16619 GCA_029593785.1 Cabassous unicinctus
GCGAACCCGGGGCCTCTCATATGGTAAACGGGTGCGCTATCCATTGCGCCACAGCCGCCTCCTGCCGTGAGGTTGCTGCATCAGCCCACCGCACCGCTCAGGCCGGCGTGCCCTCACAAGGAGGCCTCGGGGCGCGAACCCGGGCCTCCCATATGGTAAACGGGGGCTCTATCCACTGAGCCACACCCGCTTCCCTATGGGTAGATTTAAGTAATTCTCATAGCACTGAGTAGATCATCACATCTATACTTCACTGTGTGAAAAATTTTGATATGCTCTTTGATATTTTGTTTGATGCTTTCCAGTTGAGGGCCTTCTAAAACACAAACTATAGAGAAGAAATAGTCAAAAATCTCAAGTAGTGAGACTCTCAAGTTTTATGCTAGCAATGATTTGAAGTATTTCCATTTCTATGCACACAACATGTGTATGACATTTTTCTAGAGTCCTTTGTACAGATGTTTCACCTCTCTTTTATTTTCTCATTATTGTTAGAAATTTTTTTTTTTTCCAAGCAAGCAATCAACTCTACATACACACAGTGGTATTTTACTACAGGTTTTATATTCTTCATAGCACATCTCCTAAGGAGGAAATTAATTCACACAGAATGCCAGCCTCCCTGAAACTTCTCCTGTAAGTGCTCAAGGAAGTATCAGAATCTTTATAGGGGCCAGTTGAGAGATCTTAATTTTCCCATAGGAGAATGACTTTATGATGTATTCAAAACAAAACAAGGAAAGGTGGTACTGATGTGCTCTGCCATATTTATGGTGATAATGTTTCTGATGTGTCTTTTAAAATTAAACCTCATTTCATGCAGGCATATTATATTTCTGAGCAGTGAGAAATGCCACTAGTTTTGTTTTTGTGCTTTTTGCTTAGTTTCGGGGGGTATTCTTTCTGTTTTCCACAAAAAAATGCATGAATATTTCAACACCAAGACTATCATTAACAAAACTATTGGTAGACTATTTTCTCAATTAAAATATAATAGTTACAGTATCTAATTCTACAAGTTCAAATAAAATGCTATTATTCAGAATCTCTATAACAAACAAATACATATTTGTAAAATGCTAGCTTAGAAATTACAGTAATATCAAAGTTAAATAAGAACATAATTTCATTTTCAATTAAATGAGAGTATTTAAATAAAGTTACATAAATCAAAATTACTTTTAAAGGGAAAAAATGTCTTGCTGTACTTGAGCATAATGACTGGTCAGCAGCTCTGAAAATTGAATCAAACATTCAGGTGCCTGAAGGTTGCAGTTGGAACATCAGGGGTAAAATGGAACCTGAGTAAAACTAGGGTTTCAAGTCTACTTTCACCAATATCTCCCTATTTTAATTGCTTTCCTTTCCTAGCTTTTTGGGCATTTTCTCAGGGAACAGAGCTTCCAGATCCCTTTTATCAGCTATCTTCTTATAGGATAGAATCTGCTTTATAGAAGGAATTGTTTTTTCCAACTCTTTGTCCAGGTCTTCAGAAAACTTCTTGCAGAGATTGTGCTTCTGATATGTGAAGTTCATGTTTCTATATACTTTGCAAAGTTTCTTCTCCATTTCTGAATAGTAAGATTCATCCTGAATTGAATTGCCCCCAAATCACAGCATATATTCTTCATGGTCCTCAGGATGCATTTGAAGTTTCATCTGAAGTCCCTAAATCTCACTTTCTAGAAGCAAATTGTCAGGTGGTAAAAGATGATTACTTATTCTGAAGACTTTTTATGTGTCCTGTAATTTCTCAAGTCATTTGATTTTCTTCACATATTTTCTTGGATATGTCTTGTTTTTCTCATTCCAGGGTTCTAGAGGAAACATTTAAGTTCACAATATTAAAGGGTTTATTCAGATGAAATGCCAGTTCATAGACTATGTGATCTCCATTTTTTGATTCCCTCCTTCTGTCTAATTTCAAGTGGTTATGTCCCATAAGCACTTCTCTAAAGTGATCAGGCAAACTTATGACCTTCAATCAGCACAGTTTCAGTAGCAGATTTTATCTGGCCCACTTTATCCTCCATAATACGTTTCATTCTGGCATTGGAGGGTTCAAGCACTTTTTTTCTCTTCCTTCAGTTCTTCCATGCTTTGCTTCCATTCTAGTTTCTTGGAGATCAATTGTAGAATTTCCGGAAGATTAGTGTTTACACTCACACCTCCTGTTATTTTCTTCTGAAGTTGTTCTCCAAACAGCTGAGATACATTTTTTAATTTAAAAATTTATTATTTATATCCATGTTACAAGTAACTCAATTAACAACTAAAATAACAATACATCTGCTTTGGTCAGTGGTTTCACTCCTTAACCCCATTTTTGTTCATTCCCCAATATTGAGGGTTTTGGCACGATGTCTGCTCTGATGGTTTCAGACTGTAAAGGGATGTAGGTATCGTACTGGACAGGGGAATGGAATTGATTCCATGAAGTTGAAGATACTCTTGTTCTTAGGCGTGGAGTTGATCCATCCTCCTAACTTTGTAGGTTATCCAGGCAGACACACAACCAGATAATTGGAGTTTCCACATATTGCCTAAGATTCAGCCTCAACCACCATATAAACACTCCAAAAATTTTCCTTCTCTGAGAACTATACTTAAAAAGTTAATTGAAAATTATAGGTTTAGGTAATAAGAGAGTTGTGATTAGGGAATTTATAAATAAGTATACCAATGTTATATTGGGGAAGTAGTTTTACATATGTTCCTAGAAAAGGCCCACTGAGGGGGTAGTAATTTCATGAGACAATGATTCTTGCCTATGGTTTCTGGATGTCCCTAGAGCCCTCAGGAGCAATTTTTTTGGAGGCTTTATTTACTGTGGCAGTATGTTAATTCTGGCTGAGATCTGCATAAGCATAACCTCTGTTATGACGTCCTGACTCACATTGAGATCACTTAGCCATAAGACTGTATTTTATTTAGGAGTCGCCCCTTTTAATCAAGTTATTTCTTCAAATGCGTTACTGATTCATGCATGTTAATAATCCCTAACTGCCAGGGATGCTCATTCCTGGGAGTCTTGTCCCACATCGGGAGGAAGGTGGTGAAATTCTTTGAAAATTTTGGCTTAGAAAGAGGCAATATTTCAGTAAAAAGGAGGTTTTCAGGAGGCAACTCTTAGACATTAATGATAGTTAGGACTGATTTCATTAGTACATGAAATAAGGTTCATGAAGGACTTGGCTTATTGGACTATTTAATTTTAATTAGATAAGGCTTATATAATCCAGAAAATTTTGCCAATTTATTTAAGAAAGTAGCAGGACTTCCCCAGAAGGTAAGTTTAATAGTTTGTAATGTACTCTGTGGGCCTCTATCTATCAAGAAAACATAATTAGGGCATCCAGAATACCTTTAAATCCCATAGAAGTATCTAGCTATATAACTTTCAAGATGTTCAAAATATCTTGTCTATCAGGACAGATTTTACTATGAGAAGGCTCCTAGTAAAACAGTGTAAAGGACAAGGAAATTTGGTTGTTTCTATTGTGCATAACATTTTTCTAACAATAAAATATGCAACATTCCCACAAACTTACCCCCCATTTTTAACTTAATGTTGGTATGGTACCTTTGTTACAAGTAAGGCAAGGATGTAAAACTATTATTGGTAACTATAGTATATTTTTAAATTTAGGTGCAGTTTCCCCAATATATCACACTCCTGTTAACATCCTATACAAGTGATGTATCTTTGTTATAGATCTAGAAATAACATTTTTATTTTATATTATTAACCACAATCCTCAGCCACCAAAGGGTTCACTATGTCATGAAATCTCACATTTTGCCTTCTGGCTATCCTTTTAGCAACATATATAACCTGAAGCTTCCACCTTTCACGCATATTCACAAGCTTACTTCAAGCACTCTTAATTACCCTCACACTGTTGCACTACTCTCACCTATGTACATTTCCAAGTGATTATAATCAACTGAATTATAAACTCTGTAGAGATTAAACATTGACTCCCCATTATTTACTTTAATTCTATTCCCTGGTAATCTATCCTATATTCTACCCCAGAAGTTTGCATATTTTACTTAATCAATATTAGTAAAATCATACAATATTTATCCTTTTGTGTCTAAATTATTTCACTTAATGTAAGTCATTGATCTTCACCCATGTTGCTGCATCTGTCAGTAATTCACTCATTCTTACAGCTAAATAATATTCCATCATATGTATATACCACATTTGTTTATCAATTCATCTGTTGGACATCTGGGTTGTTTCCATCTTTGGGAATAGTGAATAAAGACACTATGAACATTGATGTACATTTATCTCTTCCTGTCCCTACTCTCAGTTCTCCTGGGTATATATCTAGTAGGGGGATTTCTCATACGGCAATTCAATACTTAGCTTTCTGAGAAACACCATTTTACCTTCCCACCAGCTGTAAATGAATATTTCTATTTCTCCACATCCTTACCAACATTTGTAGCTTCCTGTTTGTTTTTTCTTTTTATACTGGCTATTCTAATAGTTGTGAAATGTTATCTCATTATAATTTTGATTTGCAATGCCATAATGCCTAGTGATGTCAAACATCTTTTCATGTGCTTTTTAGCCATTTGCATGTCCTCTTTGGAAAAATGTCTGTTTATGTCTTTTGCCTATTTTTTAATTGGGTTGTTTGCTTTTTTATTGATGAGTTGTAATATTTCTTGAAATATGCTGGACATTAGACCCTTTTTGGATACGTGGTTTCCAAATACTTTCTCCAAGTAAGTAGGCTGCCTTTAAAATTTCTTGATAAAATCCTTTGAAGCACAAAAGTGTTTATTTTTGAGGAGTTCCAATTAATTTAATTTTTGCTTCGTTGCTCATGCTTTGGGTGTAAATTTTACGAAGACTTTATGAGCCACAATATATCAAAGTTGATTTCCTACATTTTCTTCTACTTGTATGTCCCTTTATTTTAAATTTTGTTTTTGATTCATCTTGAGTTAGTGTTTGCATAATTTGTGAGATGGGGTCCTTTTTATTTCTTTTGGAGGTGGATATCCAGTTTTCCCAGCATCATTTGTTTTAGAGAGTATTCTGTACCTTTTTGGTAGAATTGGCAGCCTCCTCAATTATCAGTTGGATATAGATGTGTGGTTCTATTTCTGAATTTTCAATTCATTTCCATTGGCCAATATGTTTAACCTGGTGTCAATACAATGCAGTTTTTTAAATACTTAAAAAAAATTTTTAGAGATACTTAGATTACATAAATATTACATAAAAATATAGGGGGTTCCCATATGCCCCACTCCCTATCCCTCTCACACTTTTCCACATTAACAACGTCCTTCATTAGTGTGGTAACTTTGTTACAATTAGTGTGGTACATTTGGTACAATATGGTAAAACACATATTGGAGCATTTTCACTGTGTGGATTATGGTTTACATTATAGTTTACTCTCTGTTCCATACAATTTTGTAAGTTAGGACAAGATATATAACGGCTTGTACCTATCATCACAACATCATTCTGGACAGTTCCGATGTCCTGAAAATGGCCCCATATTGAAATTATATTTCCCCTCTCCCTTCCCTAAGAATCTCTGAAAGGCACTGCATCCACATCAATGATAAGAGTTCTTCCATTGTTAGTATAACAATAAGTCTATTACAAAATAACAGTAAGTCTACTTGTAGACTCTCTCTGTTCCTTGGGATGGCTGTTGTCCATCATCATGTCCTTGTTAGTTGTCCTGGGTGAGTCCAGTGCACTTGAGGTTAGGTTTTGCAACACTGTTAAGAGTCAGGGTCTGACTGGCACATGGAAAGCTCAAAGAGTTAAGTCTCTTGGATATACACCTATCAAGTCTAGTACTAATTATAAGTTCAGATAGAAGGGGCAGAAGAACCATGTGTAGGAAAGCCATGACTGAGCCAAACTCTGTCAAACTGAGTAGCATAAATTCCAAAGTAGGACCCACTGGCAGGGTGCCAAACCCCTGAGCTGTCTGCCGTGCCTATAGTGTCTGGATGTCTCTGAAGCTCTCAGGAACCCACTATTTGAAGTAATATTTACTGTGGCATTCAATGAGATCCTGATGAGATGTGCATAAGTGTAACCTCTGGGATGACCTTCTGACTCATTTTGAAACCTCTTAGCCATAAAAACTGATTTGTATTTACCCTTTCCCCCTTTTGTTCAAGGTCTTTTTCCAGGTGCATTGCTAGTTAACACTTGGTAATAATCACTCAGTGCCAGGGAGGGTCATCAATGGGAGTCATGTCCCAACCCAGGGGGAAGGTAATGAAACTGTATGCTGAATTTGTCTTACAGAGAGGCCACTTTTGAGCAACAAGGAGGCTCTCAGGAGGTGACTTAGGCAACATATAATACTAGGCTAAGTTTCAATTTCAAAAGGGAAGTTTTATAAGTACAGTCATCAATATCAAGGGCCAATCAATTGTCCATTCTCCTTCAATAATCACTGCCCCTGTACTTAGGGGATTCTTGATGTCCCATTAGAGAATGTGACAGAACTCCCCAGGATGGGTATTGTATATTCTTTTGGTTGCTTTGCAGATTTCCACCCAATGTGACAGTGCCCCATGAACACTTGAACCCATTCATATGCCTTATAGTATGCCTGAGGTGAAACTCCACCCATGTATCCACCATCACTGACACCCCACAACAATGACTCTCCTCTGCCACAGTTTTAACCCTTCTGTGATCCAAAATGTCTTCGAAAATGAAGCCAACCAAATAACTGAATAAAGTTCATAAGAAAATAAATAATAATGTTAGTTTTAAAAATGATAAATAAAATACAAAAATTAAATATGAAATAATAAAAGAAATAACAAATAAAATTAAGAAAAAAATTTGAATTGTATCTTTCATCACTGTAAGATCTGTTGTCTTTTTTGTAGAGAGAAATTTTCTTCGATTTATTCCCCTTGTGTTTTTTTTTTATTTTATCTTCAAAGAAACTTTAGGCTACAGAAAAGTCACATATAGAATATAGGAGATTCCCATATACTCTAGATGCTCCCCCTTTCTCCTATTAATAACATTTTATATGTGAATCATACATTTGTTACAAATTTGATGTACAAATATTGAAGCATTGCTGCTAACCATGATCAAGGATTTACATTAGGTTTTCCTTTTTGGGAAAACATACATTTTTGTAAATTTTGATGAAATTTAACATGACCTCTATCCATCATTGCAAGATCATGATAAAGAATTTCAATAATCCCAAAATGCCCCATGTTCCCTTTATTCTATTCTTCCCTCCCTCTCCCCTCAGGACCCAAGGCAACCAAAAGGGTTACTCCATGAACAAAAAGATTCATAGTTACTTGCAACAAAATTGAGGGCTTGACATACTGGCCTGTCCTCCCCTATTAGGCACTGCCTTTGATCTTGAGATACTCCGGCCCCTGTATTTGAGAACATAGCAGGAATCCCCAGGATGGGAGTCCAACACCTGCCCATTCATTATGTGGGTCTCCACCCACTGATAAAATGCACTATGACACGATCAATACTCACAAACTCCTTAGAAGCCTGCCCTGGGTACTTCCTCTCCCACATTCCCCCACATCCAACATCCTAATCCAGTATCCCCCCCTACAGGATTAGCAAAAATAAAAAATGAAAAAACAAACAAACAAAACATTCCTAACATTGTACTTTCAACCATATACCCCCAAATCCCCAGAGTTCTGTTCCTTCCCTCCACCCTCCCCAAAGTACCATGGACAGTGCAACCTCCCGACCCTAGTCCCTTCACAGGACAGCACTGCTCAACTGAATAACAACACTGCAACACTCTCATGCCCATCCACTACACTACATCCTTCCACCATATCACAGGTTTTTGCCCATGTAGGCACTGGCTGACAACCCTCTATTCACTTTGTGTCTCTTATAAACCTATATTCCAAACTGTATCTCAGTGAGTCTGCTCAATTTGCTTAATTCATATCAGTGAGGTCATGTTATATTTGTCCTTCAGTACCTGGCTTGCTTCACTTAACATATGTCTTCAAGGTTCATCTACATCATCTCATTTGTTAACACTGCATTCCTTCTTACAGCTGAGTAATATTCCATAGTATGTATATACCACAATTTGCTCATCCAGTCATCTGTTGATGGACGTCTGGGTTGTTTCCAACTTTTGGCAATAGTGAATACTGCCTCTATGAACATTGGTATGCATATATCTGCTCATATCTTTGCTATCAATTCTCCTGGGTATATACCCAGTAGTGGGATTGCTGGATCATATGGCAGTCCTATAGTTAGCATTGTTGAACGTTTTAGCTTTGTAATATGATTTAATGTCCTGTATTTAAAGTTCTACTTCATTCTTCATTTAAAAGACATTCATGCTTATTTGGGGCCTCTATCCTTCAAATAAATTTGATAATTAGATTTTCCATTTAAGCAAAGAAGGCTGCTGGAATTTTTATTGGGATTGGGTTGAATCTGTTAATCAATTTGGGTAAAACTGACATTTTAACAATATTTTGTCTTCTGAATCATGAACATGGAATATCCTCTCATTTATTTAGGCTTTCTTTCATTTCTTCGAGCAATGTTTTATAGTTTTCTTTCTTCAAGTCCTTTACTTCCTTAGTTAAATGTATTTGCAAATATTAGATTTTTAGTTGCTATCATAACTGGAATTTTTTTTCCTCATCAGACTATTCATTACTATTGTATAGAAACACTACTGATTTTTTAATTCATCTTTTATCCTGCCCCTTATCTGAGCTTGTTGATTAGCTCTAGTACATTTGTTGTAGTTTGGGGGTAATTTCTATGAATAGGATCATGTCATCTGCAAATAGTGAAAATTTTATTTCTTACTTTCCACTTTCAATGCATTTTATTTTTTCATACTTATCTGAGCAAGAACTTCTAACACAGCTTTGAAAAAGTGTGGTGACAGTGGACATCCTTTTCTTGTTATGGATCTTAGAGGGGAAGCTTTAAGTCTTTCACCATTGAGTATGGAGTTAGCTTTGAGTTTATCATATATGCCCTTTATCGATTTGGAGATGTCACCTTCGATTCTTATTTTTCTAAGTCGTAATCATGAAAGGATGTTGGATTTTGTCAAATGCCTTTTCTGCATAGATAGAATCATATAAATTTTCTCCTTCAATTTGTTACTGTTGTGCATTACATTATTTATTTTCTTTTGTTGAAACACCCTTGCATAGATGAGATAAAATCCACTTAATCATGGGGTATAATTAGTTTGTGTTGCTGGATTCAATTTGCAAGTATTTTTTTGAGGATTTTGCATAGAAGTTTCAGAGCTTGGACTGTAATTTTATTTTCTTGTAGCATCTTTTATTATTAAGGTGTTATTGTCTTCATAGAATGAGAAAAGTAATGCTCCTTCCTCTTCAATTTCTTGGAAGAATTTAAGCTAGATAGGCATTAGTCCTTTATGCAATGATTTTTATAATTCACCTGTGAAACCATCTGGTTCTCGGCTTTTCTTTGTTGGGAGGTATCTGATGACCTAATTCAAAATCATTACTTGAGAGTGTTCTGTTGAGGTCTTCAGTTTATTCTTTATTCAATATATATTGTTTGTTTGCTTCTAGGAATTCATTCACTTCATGTAAGTTGTATAATATGTTGTTCATTATATCCTCTTATGATCCTTTTTATTTCTGTGATATCAGTGGTAATGAACCCTCTCTCATTTCTGATTTTATTTGACTGCATCTTTGCAACTTTTTCTTTGTTAGTCTCATTAAGGCCCCGTGAATTTTATTATTGTTCTCAGAAAACCACTTTTTGGTTTTGTTAATTTTTATATTGTTTTTATTCTCAATCTCATTTATTTCTGCTGTTATTTTTATTATTTCTTTCCTTCAGGTTGTTTTGGAATTAATTTCTAGTTCATTTTCTAATTCTTCAGGGGTGTATTTAGATCTTTAGATTTAGTTCTTTCTTCTTTTCTAATGTAGAAATTTAGGGCTATGAATTTCCCTCTCATCGCTGCATTTATTGTTTCCCATAACTTCAGATATGTTGTGTTCTCATTTTCATTCACCTCAAGATATTAACTGTTCTCTCTTGCAATTTCTCCTTTGACTCAGAGATTATTTAAGATTGTTTTGTTTTGCATCCATATATTTGTGAATATTTCTGTTCTCCATTCGTTATTTACTTGCAGCGCCATTCCATTGTAGTCAGAGCAAGTATTTTGTAAAATTTAAATCTTTCTAAATTCATCAAGATTTGTTCTATGACTGACCCACTATTATTATAAATGTGGGTCTTTTCTCCCCTCAGTTTGCCAGTGTTTACCACAAATATTTTGTGGCATCCTGGTAAGGTGCATAGATATTTATGATTGTTTTTCCTTGTTCTTAGATTGGTCCTTCTATTAATATATAGTGACCTTCTTTGTCTCTTGTAATAGTTTTATATTTATATTGTTTTTTTTAAAAATATAGTTGGATTACATATATGTTACACCAAAAATACAGAGATTCCCAAATGCCCCACTACCCACATTTCCCACACCTTCCCACATAGGCAACATCCTTCATTATTGTGGCACATTCATTGCAATTGATAAATGCATCCTGGGGTATTGCCACTGAGCATGGACCATAGTTCATATTGTAGTCTACACTCTCTCCCACACAGTTCTGCATATTATGGGATGATACAGAATGGCCTATATCTGTCATGGCAATGTCATTCAAGATGATTCCCAAGTCCCAAAAAAGCCCCCATATTACAACTGTTTTTCCCTCTCCCTGGCCCCCAGAGCCTGCAGTTGCCACTGTCTCCACATCAATGTTGCAATTTCTTCCATTACTAGATTCACAATATGCCTATAGTAGAATACCATTAAGTCCACTCTATTCCATTATTCATTCCCCAATCCAGAGGATTCTGGGATGGTGATGTCCACTACAACTTTAATTAAGAGGGGTATCCAATCCCATACAGCCAATGGATGGAACTCTCTTTCTTGCAGTTGTAAGCTCTTTCATGCCCTTGGTATGGTGGCTGTCAATCCTCACCTATTTGTTAGTTGTCCTGGGTGAGTCCAATGAACTGGAGAGCAGGTTTTAAAACTCTGCTGAGGATCTGGAACCAGCTAGCACATAGACAGCTCAAAGATTCCAGTCTCTTGGACATACACCTATAAACTCCAACAGCAAGTATCGGTTTAAATAAAAGGTACAGATGAGCCATGTGTAGGGAACCCATAATTGAATCCAACTCTGTCACTTTCAGGAGCACAAACTCCAAAGCAGAGCACAGTGTCAAGGCACCAAAATCTGGAGCTATGTGCCCTGAAGTTAGTACCTGGGTGTCTCCAGAGGCATCAGGATCCCTACCATTTGGGGTAGTATCCACTTTGGCAGTCTATGATATCCTGCTGAGAGGTACATTAGCATTATCTCTGGGATGATATCCTGACACTCTTTGAAGACTCTTAGCCATATAAACCCATTTGTCTTTACCTTTTGTCCCTTCTATTTGAGGTCTTTTTCCAGTTGCATTGCTAGTTGGTGTTTGGTAGTAATCCCTCGGTGCCAAGGAGGCTCATCCCCTTGTGTCATATCCCATGTTGTGAGGAAGGTAATGTATTTATATGCTGAGTTTCATTTAGAGAGAGGGCACATTTGAGCAACAAGGAGGCTCTCAGGAGGCAACTCTTAGGCAACCCACAACACTAGGCTAAGTTTCAATTTCAAGAGCAAAGGCTCATAAGCATAGCCTTCAATATTAAGGTACCATCAATGGGTCCTCCTCCTTCACTAGTCATTTCCCCTGCACTTTGGGGAATGTTGTTGCTCCATTAGAGAATGTGGTTGAAGTCTCCAGGATGGGAATTCAATTTTCTCTCAGTTACTGTGTGATCCTCCACCCACTGTGAAAATGCCCCATGAACATTTGAACATTTTTATATACCCTATATGTATGCCCAGGTGAACTAATTCCCATGTATCCCCCATCACTAACAACCCAAACCAATGATCCTCCCCAGCCCCAGTTATAACACTTCTGTGATCCAAAGCTTCTTCAAAAATGAAGCCAACAAAATAGCTAAATACAATTAATGGGAAAATGAAATAATAATGATAGGTTTAAATATAAGAAATAAAATGCATAAAATTTAAAAATAAAAACTAAAAATATAGTAAAATTAAAAGATTGGAATATTAAAAATAATAAAATATATTAATTTTTTTTGACATTTTGCCTTTCATCACTGTAATATCTGCTGCCCTGTATGTACAGTGACATTTTCTTCCATATATTCCTCACTGTTTTACTTCTTTTCATTTTGTTGTCAAAGAAGTTTTAGGTCACAGCAAAGTCAGAATACAGGAGACTCCCATATACTCATCATCCTCCCCCTTCTCCCCCTTCCAGGATTAATACTTTTTATATGTGGACAGTATATTTGTTACAACTGATATACAAATAGTGAAACATAGCTGGTAACCATGGTCAATGGTTTACATTGTAGTTTACATTTTAGAAAACATACTTTAATAAATTTTGATGGAATTTAACATGGCCTGTGCCCATCTTTGCAAGAACATGTAAATCACTTCCATTGCTCACTAAATAACCCCTATTCCATCTCTTCTATTCCTCCCTCACCCTCCCTTTGGGGCCCATGGCAACCCCTGGATTCACTCCTGAGATGACAGGATTCATAGTTACTTCCAACAACACTGAAGTCTTGAAACAATGGTTTGTCTTCCCCTATTAAAAACTGCCCATGGTCTTGAGAGTCTCCTGCCCCTCTCTTTGTGAATATATCAGTCCTCCCCAGGATGGGAGTCCAACTCCTTCCCGCTCATTATGTGGGTCTCCACCCACTGATACAACATATTATGACAAAATGATCACTCACATACTCCCTAGAAGCCTGTTCCAGGTGATCTCTGTCCTAAATGCACCCCCCCATTCAACACCCTAAACCAGTAACCCTTCCTTGTCATATTGCCATAAGAGCATTCCTAACTTTGTACTTTTAACCATTATCTGCCAATCCCCAGTGTTCAACTGGTCCCTTTCCCAACTCTTCCCCCAGTTCCTTGAACCTTCCAACCCAACCTCCCCAATCTACCCACCTTTCAAACTTCTACTGCCTAACCCAAATAATATCACAACCCTCCTGTCATATCCCTTCAATGTACAACTGCACACTCTCACCTTATCATTGATTAAGTCCATATGGGCATTGGCTCACAACCTTCTTCTCCCTTTCTATTTCCTGTAAACCTATTTTCCACACAATACCTCTCTGATTCTTCTCAATTTGCTTAGTTTATTAGTGAGGTCATGTAATATTCATCCTTCAATGCCTGGCTTACTTCACTCAACAAAAGGTCCTCAAGATTCATCCATGTTATCCTATGTGTTAGCCACGTATTCCTTCTTACAGCTGAATAATATTTTTGTGTGTATTTCCACATTATGTTTATCCATTCAACTGTTCATGGGCATTTGGTTGATTCCAACTTTTGGCAATAGTGGGTAATGCCTTTATGAACATTGGTGTGCATATATCTCTTCATGTCTTTACTTTCAATTCTTCTGGATTATACACAGCAGTGGAATTGCTGGATCATGTGACAGTTCTATAGTTGGTTTTTTGAGGAACTGCCAAACTGTCCTCCACAATGGCTTGATCATTCTAAATTCCCACCAGCAGTGGATAAGGGTTCTCATTCCTCCACATGCTCTCCAACACTTTTAGTCCTCCAGTTTTTTCAATAGCCACCAGTCTAAAGGGTGTAAGATGGTATCTCATTGTGGTTGTTCTTACACTGTCTTCCAACTGTCTCTCTCTTGTTTTTCCTTTCAACCTGCAGAACTCCCTTTAGTATTCCTTGAATGGAAGTTTTCTTACTGGCATACTCTCTTAATTTCTGTTTATCTGTGACTATTTGAACTCTCCATAATTTTGCAATGCCATCTTTGCTGGATAGAGAATTCTTGGCTGGAAGTTTTTTTCTTTGAGTACCTTAACTATGTTATACCACTGCCTTCTTGCCTCCATGGTTTCAGATGAGAAATCAGCAATTAATCTTATTGAGCTTCCCTTGCATGTGATGGTTCTCTTTTCTCTTGCTGTTATCAGTATTTTTCTCTTCGTCTTGAGTATTGCACAGTTTAGTGAGTATATGTCTTGGAGTAAGCATGTTTGGATTTATACTATTTGGGGTACGCTGTGCATCCTGGACATGTACATCCATCTCCCTCAATAGGGTTGTAAAGTTCACAGCCATTATTTCCTCCTTCTGTCCCTTTTTCCTTCTATTATCCTTCTTGGATGCCTATAAAGCCTATGTTTGTGCATTTTGTGTTGTCATTCAAATCCCTAATTCTCTGCTGGATTTTTTCTAACTTTTCATCTATCTGTTCTACTCTCTGTTGGATTTCAGATGTACTGTCTTCCACATCACTAATTCTTTCCTCTGCCTGTTCAAATATGCTGTTATGTGCTTCCAGTGTCTTTTTTATTTCTTGGGTTGTGCCATTCATCACCATCATATCCATTATCATATTATGTATGTTTACAATTTCTTCAGTATGTTTTCTCAGTGTCTTCTTAATTTCCTTAATCTCTTTCTTCACTACATTAAGTTAGTCCATGATATTTCTTTGGACAGCTTTGATTCAATATTCTGCACCTCTTCCTGGTTTTTAGTTTGTTCATTGGTGTGAGCCATGGTTTCCTGTTTCTTAGTATGGTTTGTAATTTTTTGTCGCTGTCTGATTTTTATCTTGATGGATTTATTCAGTTTATTAACTTCTGTATTTATTCTAGGGTTTTATTTAATTGCTGTTTGCATGTGTGTGTGTTAAGTTTTCTATTTGACACCTTTTTCTTCCTATTGTATGTCCTTGCTGTTGCCTATGTTCTGATTACTTGTTTTGGCTTCTTTGTCTCTCTGACCCTCACTCTTCTGGGAGTTGGTAAGCAATGCCCTGGTTTGCTGTACCCTGAAACAGGTTCCCATGGTAGCTTCTGGTTTTTTCTTGTTGTTTTAGTGAGAGGTAAGCCTTATCTGTATAACCCATCAGTCCTGTTCCCACAATCCCCCTGAGCAACTTGTTTTTGCCAAACAAATGGAGTGTAACAATGGTGTAATTGAACTGATATCTGTGTAAAACAAAAGTCCCTGTTATTATGCTGTCATTTATATTTTTATTTTAACATTATTTTACAGTAGTTTTAGGTTTAAAGAAAAAGTATGCTAAAAGTAAAGAGATTCTTATATACTCCCTTTCGACAGTTTTTCCTATTCTTGTCATTTTACATTAGTATGGTACATTTGTTACAATACATGAACACTATTGATACTTTAAAGTTAACTAAATTCTAAGTTTACATTATGGGTCACATTTTGTGTTGTACAGCTCTTTACACTAATGCACAATGTCACTTTTCCACCGTTACAGTGTCACAGGAATAGTTTCACTGCCCTAAAAATTCCCTGTGCTCTGCCAAGTCACCACCACCCCATTTAATTTTGTATAATGTGATTTGTAAGTATTGTATACATATTTTCTTTAGAATTTTGGATTACATTTTTTTTTGTTTTAAATACGTACTGCTAGACACCTTTATGTTCAATTCTATAAAATTACTCTCTGCCTTCCAGTAAGCTAGGGAAGAGTTAGGATCTAGAAAAATGATATCTGAGTTTAGTCTTGTAAGTTTAGTAACAGGTAACAAGATGAAGAAACAGGAAGAGGCATTCCACAGAGAGGGAACACTAAGAATGCCCTCACCATCCCAGCTTCCTTATCAATGTTCTCGAACCCCTGTATTCAAAGATAACATAATAGCTCTTTGAATCTCTGCATGTTAAATCATAGCCTGTGCCCTATTTTTCCAGTGGACATTTGTCTTTCAGTCACATGTTTGTTTCTTTTTTCCTTCTCTCTGTTCTTTATGATATGATTTGATTTTATTTGTTTTTTTCTTTCTTCCCTGGGACACAAGACACAATTCTACCTGGCCTTTGAAGCCCAAAGCCAGGAGCCAGCTGTGTCCTTATACAACTACTAGAATTCATTTTGTCTTTACATCAGTAGAGGCCAAATTTACATTCTCCTATGGTCAGTCCTTGTGCCCAGTTCCAAGAACCAATAGTTTTCTGGTAATGTCCCTTCTTTCATTTCTAATTTACTTATTTGCATGCTCTTTCTTTTGTTCATTGTCAGTCTGTTAACTTTATTGATCTTTTCAAAGAATCATTTTTTTCATTGTCTCTATCTTTTTTTAAATGTCTCTATTTCTTTTATCTCCAATCTAGTCTTCTATTCATTTTAGGTTTACTTTGTTCTTTTTCTAGTTCCTCAAGATGTGACATTTGTTCTCTGATGTGAGATCTTTCTTCTTTATTAGTATAAATATTTCACGCTATAAATTTCCCTCTCAGCACTGCTTTTGCTGTATCCCATAAGTTTAGGTATGTTGTACTTTTCTTTTAATTCCCGTCAAGATATTTCCTAAATTCCCTCATGATTTCTTCTTTGGGCCATTAGTTGTTTAATTGTCTTCTTTAATTTTCCCATATATGTGAGTTTCAAATTTTTGTTCTGTTATTGATTTCTAGCT
>JAQZBX010063852.1:0-16614 GCA_029593785.1 Cabassous unicinctus
AAAAAAAAGGAAAGCAAGGGAATGACAACCCCCAAATCCAGGCTGGGGGGTTACACCAAGGGGAGTATGGGAAAGGGGACATGTCCAGGGCAAAAGTTTCCAAAATTGGGTGGCTTGTGTCTAAGAATTCTTAACTGCTACACATATTTTGTAAATATAGCTCTCTCTAGAACAGGGAAGGACCACTCACTCCTCTGGGTAAACTGAGGCAAAGTTGAGCCTGGGAGCACCAAGGAGCCTCCCGTCTCCCCCAGAAATCCCCGGAGCGCCTCGGACCTTCCCTGGGTTTGAGCATAGCCTTGGGGAAGGGAGAGCCTGGACCCAAGCTTTCCTACTGGGTCCCCTGCCCTCCCCCTCCAGGATAAGCCTCACACACACTCAGACTCTCAGACTTACACATATGCACACACAGTCACATGCACATTCACAGACTCAGGCTCACGCATTCATACTCAGGCTTGCGTATATCACACACACACATTCATACACTCGCAGACTCAAACGCGCTAATAATACACATTCACACACCCTTACATACACATTTTCATACTCATTCACTCACACTTTCACACACATGCACATTCACACTCACACACTTACACACACAAAGCAGCCTCTGCAGCTCACACACTGGCCCATTAACCTTGCATCTTCACATGGGGGAGAAAGTGCTTGTATTCTCCCTGAACCCAGGAGAGTTTTCTGGAATATTCCCAGGAGATCCTCCACTCTTCCCCTGAATCCCAAGAAAAAGATGCATCTCCTCAGCCTGGGGGAAGCAGGAGAGGGCCCAGCACTGTCTGACACCACTTTGCAAGTCCACAGACCTCAGAGGCATCTCTCAAACTTCTTCATCCATTCAGCAGATCATTCTCTCACTCCCTGGCCTACATGAGGACCTGGCCTGGGGACATGACGGGGGACAGACAGGGCCCTGCTCTTGGGGAGCTGTGTCTCCAGGGGAGACACCCAGGCCTCACAAGCTGCCAACCAGCACAACGTGCAGGCCAGAGCAGGTTGGGCCGTGGGAGCACCTGGAAGGAAGTCCCTGATGTGGCCCAAGAAGCAGGACAGCTGAAGGGTAGCCAAGGGTAGACACTGCACTTCCAGGCAGCATGACAGCACATGCAAAGGCCGAGGGGTGCTTAGGGGCCTGGTCCCTGCAGGGAAGAGAGAGGCATCCTGGATGAGGAGAGTTGACTGAGGAAGCAGAGATGGGCACCGAGCCTGGGGAGGGTGGCAGGGGCCAGGCTAGAAACGTCCGACAGCCATGGGCACCCTGGTCAACTGTGCAAGCCGGAAGAGGACAGAGCTGCTCTGCAGAGGCCAACAGCTGGTGCCCAGGAGCTCCAGGACAGGCAGGTTGCCCTCAGCCCCTTCCCAGGACCAGAGCTGGCCCTGGGAACTCCCCCACTCTTCCGTACTTGGTCAGAACAGGGGCCCTGTGAATGACAGAGGGTGTGTCTGTGCAAAGGGTCAGAAACAGACACACAGCACCAGGGCCTGGGAAGCTTAGGAAAAGCTGCCAGCTTCTCCCAAAGAGCCTACCCCAGCCAGGCCCAGCTGGCTCTAGTCCAGCGAGGGGGACTGGGAAGGGTGGGTGTCCTGCAGGAGGGAGCAGGGTTGGAGAAAGCTGGGATAAGCGCTGGTTCTGGCCTTCCAGCCAAGGCCCATCCCTGGGTGAGGGGGTGGAGCTACTTGAGCCTATGCATTCCAGCTGCCACGCCCTTCCAGACTGCTCCCACCTGTTCCCATGATTTCCCAGACTGCCCTGGACCTGGCTCTCAATGCCAACTCCCAAAATCCTTCAGGGTTCAGACTCCCAACTACAGGGACCCCAGTCCCAAGGTCCAGAAGCTCACGTCCCCCAGGGACAACTGTCTCCCCCCAGCACACACGCATGCAGATGTGTGTGCATGCATGCACACACACACACACACACACACACAGAAGCCTCCTCAGTCCCAGGACCCAAGGCCATGGAGCAGAGCCCTCAGAGGCTCAGGCACTTCCTCCACTGCAAACAGCACCACCCAGGACAACGTGCTGCCCTCTTGCCACAAGGCCCTGGCCAGAGGAGGGAGGGCAGCCTGAGTTCCCGAGGTCCCCAGGAAACAGGGTTCCCCCAGAACACCAGCCCTAGGGCTCGGCCAAAGGAAGCCTGGGGAGGTGGTTGCTGATCCCAGAACAGAGAGGAGCTGAGGCGGCCCCCTCGCAGGGGAGGCTACGCCCCACGTCCAGGGCCTGACGGCGGGGCTCATCCCCCAGCCTCTCCTCCTGAAGCCCCAGTGTGGCCCTTTGTGACCTTCCCAGCAGGACAGAATTCCCACGCCCACCCTGGGCCCAGGGCCAAGGCTCATCTGTTCCCACCAAGGCCTGGGAAGTGGTTTCAGTAGCCCAAGCTGCCCTGGGCCATCCCTCCCTTGTTCCCATGAAACAGCTCGGCCCTGCCTGCTGCAGGGACATGACCGAGGGCACAAGCCCAGGCCCCACAAAACTGCTGAGGCCTCAGAACCAACGACCGTGAGGCAAGGGAGTGCCCCACGGCTGGACCCAGAACTGAAAGGCCAGCTCCAGCAGCAGCCCTCAGACAAAGGCTTGACCAGTGGGCAGAGGCCCCAAATCCCAGGCTTGAGCTCTTGCCCCTGCTCCCAGGAGCCTCACCTGACCCGCAGAGGACAGTCGGGAAGCTGCAGAGCTGAGTTGGTTTGGGGTGGGAGGGGTCCCCAGCACAGCCTGTCTCAGGTCCCCAAGCACTCTGTCAGACTCAAGATCATATTCCATGCACCAAAAACCCAGGGAGGTGACAGGCTCGGGATTCCCATGCCCACCTTACGGGCAAGGAAACCGAGAGGGAATAGTCTGTGGGAGGAATTTCACCCAGAGTGGGTGGTGGGAATGACCTTGACCGACCCCCAGGTAGATCCTTCCCGGCCCCAGAGGCCAAGGCACTTAGCCCAACAGGGAGTTGGGGGAAGCAGGGCCAGGGTGGCAAAGTGGTGTCAGCAGCCCCCAGGGCAGGCCCGTGGGCACAGGGCCCCACTCAGAGCCTCTGCCCTGAGCCCCCGTGGCTCCCAAGGCATCCCTGAGAGATGGGGCAACACTCAGGGTGCACCCCCAGGAGCCTGGCCTGGCCTCCCAGCCTCTGCTGCCTCCTGGCCTCGCCCCCTCCCCGGCTCTTCCCACCAGCATTTACTGACGGTGGGACAAGACCAAGGCCCCAAACCCAGACTCTGGCTGGGGACTCAGCCTCCCTGCCTCAGCCCCCCGCCCTCCAACTGCAGAGAAGTAGGTGCCCCCATAGCCTGACCTCCGTGAGGACTGGGGTTCCACAGGCCACCTCCCCAACACAAGGACATGCAACGCCAGCAGTTCCCACACCCCGTTCCAGGTGGCTGCCAGGGGCAGGCGCGGGCGGGAGCCTGGGCGGGCCTCGCACACCTGGCTGGGAGGAATGAGGCCTCGGCCCGGGCTGGCCCTGGGAAAGCAGCCGCCGCGCCCGCTCCCTCCCGGCCCTGACTCAGCCTGGGTGGGCCGGGGAACCTGCCACCTCAGCAGAACCCAGCTTCTCCCACCCCAATCCCCACAGGACTCAGGCCCAGGGCCTGAGAGAGGGGCTGAGAACCGGAGCGGCCCCCTCGGGGCCCCGGGACCTGGGAGGACGACGGGGGCCCTGTCAGCTTGCCCTTCTCCCGCCCGTCCAGAACTGCCCTGAGCAGATGCCCTGGGAGTAGCAGGAGAGCTGGGTGCCCTGAACACAGTGGTCTGCCCCTTAGGTTCTGAGCCTCAGTTTCCCCAACTGTGTCATGGTTCCTGCCTCCCAGTACAGGACTGAAGTGACCGAGAGAAATCTAGGAAGCTCCTGCTCAAGCTGGAAGCATTTGAAAAATGGTGGCAAATGAATCCCAGCTTTCAGCTTTGGGAGGGTCCCCCAACTGTGGAAACACCTGGGAAGGTGCTCCCCCCACCCCAGGGAGGAGGAGCAGAAAGACCCCAGCTACCACCTCTAATGAGTCACAGAGCTTTTTGCCAAACACAGTGAGGCCTAGTTAGCCCCAAGTTCCTTCAGTCTCTGTTTCTATCTGCCATCTGGGTATTTGAAGCTCCTCAGGACAGGGGCTGTGTCTCCCCCCACCCCACCCCACCCCCATAGACTAGGACTCCCTGAAGGCTGGGCCATGTCACTCCCCCCAGTCAGAGGCTCCCCAGGAGCCGAGACCCTCGTTGCCTTTCTCCGTCTCCCCACAGTTCTGAGCCCAGACCCGTGGAAATCACAGGCCTGTGATGAGAGCCAGAAAACTATGCCCCACGCTCAATGCCTGCTCCTGCCCCTGCCCCCAGCCCCCCAGGCCCCGAGGGAGCTGTGATGGGGTCTGACACCCACCTGCTTACCCGGCCAGTCAGCCCCCAAACATGATACTAGAGCAACCTCGTGGAGCCCCCCACCCCAGAACAGGAAGCAGAGTCCACCGGCAGCTGGTTCGATCCACCCCTCGCCTGCCTGTAAGGAGGCCATACCCCTCCCAGCCAGGAAAGAAGGGTCCTGAGCCCTTCTTTCAGCCAGGCCAGCCAGGGAGGGCTTTCCCCTCAGACCTACACTTCTTTACTGTCCCTCTCACCCTGGAATTCTCCTTCCAGGCCCTGCAAACTCCTTAGGGACTGGAAGCAGGGCTGAGCTTGGGGCCCCTAGAGTCCAAAGCTGCTGGACAATAGCCTTCCCAGCTTGGGAAGCTCCTGGGGGGGTCTCTGAGTGGAAGGGAGGGGGAGGGTCTCCAGGACTATGGGCCCTGAGGCCCGCTCCCCTCACCAGCCAGGCCCCGGCTTCTACCCCTGGCACGGCCCAGGTTGGGGTGCGGCAGTTGGCAAGACAAACTGTCTCCAGTGTTGGGTGTTGTGCCTCGGTTACCATGGAGGCAGGGTGAGGGCCTGGCTCCCTGCCATGTTTGGGCCCCAGGCTAAATAGGTGGGTGCGCAGCAGAGATGGGTGGGAGGATTTCGGGTGTGAAGCTTCGCTTCCACTCCCAGGGCCCGCAGGTAGGGAGGATCCGCTGGGGCTTGCACTCCCTGGGCCAATTCAGACTTGCTGCCGCCCCCCCACACTTTCTGCTGGCTGTGGGAAACACGGCCAGGTGGGGCACGCTGGGCGCAAGACAGGCTCCCTGCTGCTCAGACAGCGGGGGGACCCAGGGCTCCCACGAGTCAGGCATGGCTACATCCCTCATCCTGGCTCAGGCTGCACATGCAGGTTTAGACCCATGTCTTTGGCCAAGTAATTGCCCCTCCCTGGACCTCAGTTTCCCCATCTGTAAAATGGCAAGCACTGGCCTATGTGGTCCCTGAGGATCATCCCTTGATCTGCGGACAATGGCCCCAGAGGGTGAAGTCCCCTGTGCCTGAGCCCGGCCGGCTAACACAGAGACGCCCCCTGAAAAGCAATCCTGGCCTGGCCCTGGAGTCCCTGGCAGTGAGGCTGTGTCACACGTTTCTGCACGGCCTGGGGGCCCAGAGCTGGCCCCCAGTGAGTGCTCGTGGATGGATGAGTGCTGGAGCCCATGGCTGGGGCTGGGCCAGACAAGGCGCTGGAGGGGAGGGGGCTTCCATCCTGCTGGCCCTGAGGGGAGGGGTTGCCACTTCTCCCGGGCTCCGGGATCCCGTCTCCCTCACCAGGCACTGGCCAAGCAATGGCCAAAAGAATCCGGGCCTTCCCCCTGGTGACTTCTGCTCATCAGGCCCCTGTCTTGCAACTAAAGCAAGCCTTCATTATTTGATCATTTATTGAGCACCGACTGTATGCTTGGCTCTGTGCTGGGGGTTGGGGAGGCAGGACGGAGGCCCTGTCTCTGCTTTCAGGACAGTCAGCCAGGTGGACAGGCCAATGCAGCCCTGTGCAGGTGCCCGTGCTGACTCGGGGAGGGCAGGGAAGGCTTCCTTGGGTGGCGGGGAGGGGAAGCTGAGTTGTGAGGTGGGTGTTGACAGGAGAAGAAGGGAGGGGACTTACAGAATAGCCAGGCAGTGCCACAAAGCCATGAGTGTGGCTCTTTCCGGGGTCAGGAGTGGACGATGAGGCTGGGAGGCAGGTGACAGACCAGGGGCTTGTGCCAAGGGCCTTGCGGCCAGGCTGAGACTTGGAAATGGGAACCACTGTAGGCAGGAGGGACGAGGGACCCATCACCCCCACACAGACACTGTCTCTGGCCCCTGCCCGAGGCTCCTGACACCCCCTGGAAATACCAAGACCCAGTTCTCTGCTTTGGATAAACACGTGAGCTAATGCCTTTCCAGTCCAGAATTGCCCTCTAAAGCCTTAACTTGGCAAAACAACAGAGAAGAGAAGCCTGCCCGTGCACGTGCGCCCAGCTCCCGGGCCAGTGGAGGGGCGTGCTGGGGGCTGCTGGCATAGGGCTGCTGGCACGGGGCCAGGAGCTGGGCGGGGAAGGCCCCCAGGCGGGAGGGGTCCAGCAGGCCACAGATGCCTGCGGGCGAAGCCTGCAGGTTGGCAGGGGGGCGCTCACTACCTACAAACCGGGGAGCCCAGAGTGGCCATGTCTTGTCCTTTTGCTCACAAGAAGCTGGAACTCTGGAACTCTGAATTTGTATGGCAAGCCTCTAAATCTTCAAAATTTAGAAACTGTTTCCAAAATAACAGACTTTGTGGGCCAAATAAAGCACAGAATTGAGAGTGTCTCAGAGCTGGTGGGGCCTGAGGGACACTCTAATCCAATGATCCCCTTTCCAAAAGGGTAAACTGAGGCCCAGAGGGAAAATGAGCCAGCTGCCTGTTAGGAGGAAGTCAGGCCAAGAACCCAGGTCCCTGACTCTCCCATGCTCTCCCAGCACTGCCACCCACCTCCCGGGGGAACACCCCGGCTGAAGGCCAAGGCCTGTGCAGGCCTCACTAACCCCCCTCCGCCCCCCGCAGGCTGTGGCCCCACACGGGTCTGTGCCAAAACTCTCCCACATCCTGCGTCTTGGCTGCCCTCACAGCTGCCCTGTGAAAACAAAGCAGAATTGTTCTCCTACTATACCAAAAAGGGAACTTGAGGCCAGAGAGGCCAGGCCGATGCCCAAAGTCCTTTTATGACAAGTTCTAGATGGTGGGGGAGGGGCCCTGTCCTCCAGCTTAGAGTTCCCTGTAACCTGGGGGGGGAGTGGGGGGCATGGCAGGGAGAGACAAGGGTGAGCTGGACACAGGGCTGGCAGGTTCAGGGCACCCTCTGCCCCCCTTTCCCAGGCTCCAAGTTGGGGGCTCAGCAGGGGCCCAGGCAGCCTTGAGGCCAGGACCCCAGGGAGGGGAACCGAGTGGGCAGGGCCCTCTGACCCAGAATGTCTGTGTCCCCACCTATTCCCACCCAGAGACCCCTGAGTCCCACCTCTCTCTCCTCTGGCACCCCCTGAGGCCCCACCCCTTGTCCACTTCCAGCCCTGAGGTGTTTTAATGCTGGACTTCTGGGGGCGGGGGTTAAGGAGAAACAACACCCCCAGACTGGTCAGTGCCCCGGGGCTTCCCAGGGACCAGAGCTGTTGAGGAGTCACACATGTTCAGCAACGGCCTTGTGCCCAGTCCTAGGCCAGAGGGTGGAGGAAGGAACCGGGCATGGGAGAGCAGGGCGTGTGAGAAATAAAGATCCCACGAGGCGAGCAGCCAGGGCCTCAACCACTCCGAAGGGCCTGCAGGAGGGAGAAAGGGCCTCCCAGGCGGTGGGATGCTGCAAGGATGCTTCTGCAAATTTAAATCAGGCCTTTTTTAAACTTCATTTTCATACAGGAAACAAATGCACATATCATGGCCATACAGCTCAGTGATTTTTTTCAGACTGACCCCTCCCACATAGCCACATGACCAGCCCCCCTGAAGCCCCCTCGGGCCCCCTTCCAGGTCCTCACCCCCAAGGTGGCCTTTATCCTGCCTCTAGCAGCGCTGATTCACGCTGCCTGGACTCGCAGACTGTGGATTCTTTCTCGTCTGTTTGCTGAGGGATTCACCCGGGGTGCCACACCTGTCCCGTCTCATTGCTCTAGAGGGCCGGGCGGTGAATGTACCTGCGTAGGGTTGTGACAGGCACAGGGGAAAGGGCATTCCCGGCAGGGGGATCTGGGGAGGTGAAGGCAGGGAGGTGGGCAACAGGCCTGAGCCTGCAGCAAGTGTCCCAAGCTTAGAGACTCTAGCAGGCCCTGCCCACCCAAAGAGGGTCAGTGCTCAAATGCCCCTGCCCCCAGTTCGGACATCAATGAGGAGCCAGGCCTGGGTGCCCCCAACACCCCAGGCCTTCTGCCCTGCCGTCCCCTTCCTTCCTGTAAGGAAGAGCAGGGAAAGCACGCGACTAAGCACTTGCAAATCAGATGCAAATACACCCAGAATCCCTGAGTCAACTAGGGCAGTGGCCAGAGTGAGGGAAGAACCAGATCTCCAAATTCCAAGTGGCTGGACCCCAGCCGCCCACAGGCCTCACTCCTCCCCGCCCAGCTCCTGGAACACACAACCCCACATTCCCACCCCCAAAGCTCCAGCCTTGGGGTTTTCCCCTCATTTATTAATTCAACTTTGGTTCATAGAGGGCTGGGGGCTTTGTGGGTACCCAGGGGCTCTGCCCCTGCCCTCCAGGAGCTCACAGCCTAGCAGGGAAGTGGACACAGACACAGCCAGCACTCTCCAATAGAGACAGCCTTAGAACAGAGCTTGGCATTCCCTGGGGGTTTGGGGAAAGCTCAGGCATGGCCTCCCTGGTTCTGGGTGTAGCCTGAGACTCTGCATTTCAGGACAGTTCCCAGGGGGTGCCCACACTGCCGCTCCAGGCCATACTTTGAGTAGCCAAGGGAAGTGGATATTTTTGCAAAATGCCCCTAGAACACGAAGCAGGCTTGGGGAGAGGCAGGGCAAGGGAGTGGTGAAGGGCTGCCCCCAGCAGGCAGGATGAGGCTCCAGCTACCTGGCTCCCATCCCAGAGCCTGGGGGTCCTCAGCCACCAGTGGGCAGAGCAATAGCCCCTGAGACTTCAGTGTGACAGAACTTGTCAAGGCTTGACATCCAGGACCCATTTTTTTAAAAGTCCACAGATGACTAGGAAGGGGCACAGGGGAAGCTTTGGGGTGATGGAAATGTGCTCTGTCTTGATTGTGGGGGTGGTTCCTCAGTTGTGTACATCTTCAAAACTCATGAACTCTGTGTTTAAAATAAGTGCATTTCATGTTATGTAAATAAACTTCAATAAAGTTGATTTTTTTAAAAAAGAAGCCAAGGAGATTCGGCCTTGAAAGATGAAAAGCACAGGGGTTTCCCTAGGAGCGGGCAGCTGCAGGAGCAGAGGCACAGAGTCATGCAAACACATGGGGGGTGCCTGGACCCCAGGTTGCTACCAAGGGCAGGTGACCGTTTACCTTCACTGAGTGCTTTCAGTAAGGGCAGGGGGAGAGCCAGGGGCCTAACCCAAAATTAGGAGAGAGCCCCACCCCAGGGGCTGCTGGAGAACAGGGACTCACAGAGCCTGGTCTAAGCACACCTGATGGCTAACACCTGCCACCATTAATTGAGCACTTACCATGTGCCACACTCCAGTGTGCTATATATACATATACATCAGAAGAATGGTATTAGTGACCTGTGAAAATTACTTGAGCTTCAAATTTCGGTATCCATAAATAAAGCTTTATTGGAACACAGCATGCCCATATGTAAAATGGCGGCCAGCACTGGAAGGGCAGCGTTGAGCAACAGAGGCCACATGATTTCCCATCCAGCCCTTAACAGAAAAAGGTTGTTGACCCTATCATTGATCATCTCATTTGGGTCTCTAAGTGGAGCTCAGTCCTCACTGCACAATACGGAAGAAGGGGTCACAGAGCCTTCCTGCCCTGCTGCGGCTCCCGGCGCCCCCATCCGCGGGGCGGACCCAGCCTCCCTAGCCCAGCTGGTAAACCTGGCTGGCCTCACCCGCGCGCCTGGCAGAGCAGCAGCGCCCCCTGGCGGCGGTAGTGGCTGGCGGGCGCGCTGAGCCCTGCGCCTTAGCGTCTGCCGCCATCTGGTGGCCGGTGCGTGAAGCGCAGACAGGAGCCCGGACGCGGCGAGCTGACGCTCCCCTGGGGGCGGAGAGGGCAGGGAGAGGACGCGGCGCCGCGGCCCGTGCAGCAAGGCCGGGACCAACGCGCCAACTCTTCCAGGCAGAGCTTGAAGCCACCAACCTAGAGTCCACGGAAACGTATAACTTGCCCCTGATTGCTATTTGATCGGCGAGAAAACGTGACAGTGCTCAGCCGGGTGCCTGGCACGGGGTAGGAGCTTCACAGATGTTTGTTGACTGTGGCTCTGAATCTTGAATGCCTGGAGGATTGAGCCAAGAACTTGAGCTGCGACCACGAGGTGTTTGGAGAGGACTTGAAGGTCTGCTGACCTAAATCCTCCCCCCACCTCAGCACACACACACACCCCGTGCATTTGGCCTGGAGTCTCCTTCATTCTTTACCTTCGCTCCTCATTCATAGTTTCTGTCAACAAACTCTTCTTGAGCATCACGGGAGGCGCTGTGCTGGCCACTGGAGACTTGCCTGGAACGAGACAGTTGTGGTCCCTGCAGGCGTGGAGCTGACAGTTTGGTGGAAGAGACAATTATGCGATAATTTCAGTAAGTGCGAGGAGGCATATTATGGGAAGCAGAGAGGCTAACGGGCCACACACAAGGCAACTTGACCTTGCTTGGCGTCAGGGAAGGCTCCAAGCGTTAGGAGGGTGGGTAGAGGAGGCCAGACGGAGAGGCGGTGGCCATTCTGGGAAGAGGGAGCTTCATGTGCCAGGTCTGAGGTGAGAAGGAGGGTGCCCAGCAAGTTGCTGAAAGACAACTGAGTGGCAGGAGCACAGAGGATGATGGGAAGAGGGGGCAAGACGAGGCTGGCAAGAGACCGCAGCTGTGTCTGGCAGCACCTGCAGCAGGCCAGGTGAAAGCACTCGGCTTCAACTGAAGGGCAGCAAGGAGCCACTGCCAGGCCTGAGAGAGGCAGGGCGCTCTACCTCTGAAGCACACCAATGCTCAGGTCTCTGGAAGGCTCTTCCTCATTCTGGACTGAGACCCCTGTGGCCCGCCCTCTGGGACTGCCCGGATGGAGTCGGCTCCTTGGCCCCAAGACAGGCCCTCACCCAGCAACACTGGCTTTTCCTTCAAAGTTGCCTTCCCTGGCAGAGGCCGTCTCACAGAGTGGGTGGAGAGCACTCCGGAACCGGGCTCTGGGTGCAAATCCCAGCACATCCCCTTTCTGCTGTGTGGCCTTAAGCCCATTATTTAACATCTCAGAACCTCAATTCTCTCCTCTGTAAAAGAGGGCTAATAACCCTGCTCACCTCAGGTTACATGTGAGAGGGAAGTGCTCCCCTGTAGGTGCTCTGTTAGTGGTGATGGTGACAATGACCCTTTCCAGACAGGCTCCTCTCACTGTCCTGCATCTTAAAATGTGCCATGTGCCACCAAGAGCTGAGCTCAGTCTTTTGGGGGGGAGGGGAGGACAGGTTCCCTTCACCTCTCTGACCCTCGGTTTCCCCATCTGTAAAAAGAATCAGATAAGATAGCCTGGACAGTCCCCTCCAGATCTAATGCTCTCAGGGTTCTGCCTTCTGGCCTGCCCAGGGCACTTGGGACCATCGTCACCTCCCTGATCAGGGCACTATACTCCTCATAATGGAACCGAGATGGTCTCTTCTTTATTCTTTCTCCCCCACTTCCCTCTGTGTGACCCATGCCACCATTCTCTGGGTTAACTGGGGCTCAAAAGCTCTGAGCAGCCTGTGGCCCCCATCCCTCCCACCCCACCAGCCCCTCTGTTCCATCCCCATGCCCACTGCTCACACCTGGATACTGGCCTTCCAGCTGCCCCTGGCCCCCGCCCAACCCCTCTGTCCAATCTCCAGCCAGCCAAGGGAGTCCACTCCCACATCACATACCCAACCCCTCCCGCCCCCCACAGTCCCTCCCTCATGAGGCCCATGCACCTTCACAGGGAGTGAACAAGGCACCCCTGTGGCTCAGCAGGGCTGAGATCCTAGGACTCCACTTACTCCAGTTTTTGTATTTGCCTAACACACACACGCATGCACACACACATTTGTGAGCTCCTTACAAACAGAAACTGTGTCTGTCTTCTGAAGTTGAGCCCTGGATACAGAGTGGCTTCAACATAGCCAGCCCTGGACCAATGTTTGGGGAAATGGCTGAAGCTCTTGCCCCCCACTTACTTCTCCAGGCAAAATAAGTTCCCTTCACCTCCCCAAATTGCCGAGCTGTTTCAGGCTTCCCACGCCCACCTCTTCCCTCAAGGAGAGTGGTGCCCACTCCCTGCTGCTTCCCCAGTGCCTGGGCTGGCCTCTGTCGCCTGGGTCATGGAGCTAGTTCCCAGGGCATGCCTCTTTCTTCCAAGTACAGAGCCTGACACTCGGTGGATGCTCAGTAAATGTTAGTTGAATGAATGAAGGACCACCGTGATGATGACAGACAAGCCCACAGCTGGCTATAAGGAACATGGGCCAAAAATTGCAAACGTGTGACAGTACCCACGGCTCCCCAACTTCGCCAGCAGTACACTGCCCCCATCATACCCCAGGGGAAAGTGCAGAGACCCACAGTTCACACAGACAAATCCACTTAGATAAGGAGCTGCAGGGGAAAACCCAGATGAGGCTTGGCATGCCTGCGGCACCCTCTGTGAGACAGGCCCACCAGGATCTCCTGCTGAGGTGGCTGGATGTGCAGTCTGTCCCCCCACCCTACCCCCACAACTTGGGGACAAGCCCAGCCAGTCCTGCCCTTCCCTTACTCCCATGCCCGGGGAAGCTCCAGACCCCGGCCCTGCCTTTAGGAAGACACCCTGGTATTTCCTCTCTCCTCTCTCTGGCTCCCTGCGAACATATTTTAGGCACCTGTTTCCCGCCCCCAACCCTACCCAGCTCTCTGAGCTGGTCTCCAGGTAAAGTTAGAATCGTCAAATGTGAGAGCAGGGAAGGGTAATGATGATGATTAGTAATAATGGCAGCTACTGCTTCCTGGGCAGCTGGGGTTCCCCAAGCCCTGTTCCTTAGTAACCTCTGAGCCAGCCAGGAAGTGCACGCCCTGCCTTTAGGAGCTGCAATCAGAGGGGTGAAGGAGCTTACCCAAGGTCATACAGCAAGAGTGTTTACGAAAAAGGGTGTTTCTCATCTGCTCAAGTGGGGGTAGGCCTGGCTCAGTGAGGAGGGCTTTGGGATGGGAGCAGGGCCTTCTGGGGTTCCAGGAACCCCACCTCCCCCAGCTTCTCAGCCATAAAGGGAGAGAATGAAGCTGAGGGTCAGATCATTAGTCCAACCCACTGTTTTGCCTTTAGGAAAACGACAAGACCGGGTGGGGAGAGGGACAGGGACGTGCCTATCCATGGGCCCTTGCCTTGAGCTGGACTCTTTCCTGCGCCCGGACACCGCTTGCTCACTTGCTGCAGGACCCAGTACAGAACCAGGACCCAAACCTCCCGACTCCCTGCCCAGTGCTCCTCCGGGGTTCCCTGGTGAGAAGGCGGGGGCGGGGGAAGCACACACTCACTCACTCACACCAACACACACTCACTCACTCCTACAAGCCGCCAGGCGGAGTCCTGAGGTTCTGCCCTGCAGCCCCACGCCATCCCTAAAGCCTAGAGAGAGCATCCCACGGAGACTGGGAAATGCCGCTATGGTGTAGCCTCAGAGAAGGTGGGGGACGCTTGGAGACCAGCTAGGCCGAGCCCCTGAAGCCCCCCACTTAGAGCCGCCATCTCCCCTAGGCCGGCCGGATTCCGCTGCCTCACCTTTGTCCTAAGTCTGGTCTATGCTGCCATCCTGTGGCCACTGACAGTAGTGCGCCTGTTCTGAGGCTCTGCCTCCGGCCTGAAATTGCAAACTGAGTCAAACTGGGCACAGCCCTGCCCCGAGGGAGCATGCGGTCTAGCAGGGTAGCCTCCAAATGACATGTCCAAAACTCAACTCAGCACAAGAACATACCAGCCAGAATACCGATCATGCAAAAGTTTCGAGAAGATAGAGTGAGCACATCCCAAAGGAGGTGGCTCGGGAAAGGCTTCAGAGAGCTGGGCCGTAAAGGGCAGGTAGGATTGGGGGCAAGCAAAGATAAAGGACCAGCCTGAGTAAAGGCACAGAGACAGGGATTCTGCGGAATCCCGTTTGCCCCAAGGCTGGGTCAAATGTACAGTAGAGGGAGAATTCATAATGGGTAAGCCCCTGAGTGCCCATCTAGGGAATTTGTACTTAATTCCTTAGGCAATAGGGAGCCACTCAAGGTCTTTGAGCAAGGGAGCATCTTGACCAGAGCACCCTTCCAGAAAAAAATGTGAAAGCTTTGGGGAGAGGGAAACTGAACTGGAACTGATCTGAATAGGATCTGGCAGAGGATAGGTTGGGGGTGGGGGTGATGAGGGCAAAGGAGAGACCCTTAGGGCAGTCGAGATGGCGAGGGGGAAAGAGAGTGGGAGGAAGCACGTGTGATGCTAATGGGGGTGGCACTGGCAGAGCTAGGGGAAGTAAGTCAGGGGCCAAGCAGGGGAGGGGATGACTTTGGTTCAAGTTGCTGGCAGGACATCCAGGGGAATGAGCCCCTACTATGAGCCCCTACTATGTACCAGACACCATGCTTAGTGGTTGGAATTCATCAGTGAACATGAGGTTACATTCCAGCAGGGGAGACAGACATTAAATACCAGCCCTAACAAACAAGTGAATTCTGTGATGTACTAGAATGGACAAGAATGATATGTGCTCTGAAAAAAAAAAAAGGAGCAGTACAGCAGGGCAAGTGGTTTGGGGTTTGGGAGGACTGGGTGATGGGCTACAAGTTAAATAGGGTCATCAGGGAAAGCCTCAGTATAAAGACGAGGTTTAAGCAAAACCTTGAGACTTTGGTAAAGAAAGCCATGCAAATATCAGGGCCAGGAGCATTTCCGGACGCCCAAGGTGGGAGCATTTCTGGCACGTTCTAGCCAGCGAGGGGGCTCCTGGGGATGGACTGGGGGTAAAGGGTAGAGTAGTTGAGAAGAGCTGAGTCAGGTAACTGGGTTTGGATCACATGAGGCCTCATAAAATGTGGCAGGGACTTTGGCTTTTATTGTTCTTTTTTAAAATTTTTTTATTTTTTAAAAGATACTTAGATTACATAAATGTTACACAAAAAAATATAGGGATTCCCATATGCCCCACTCCCCACACCTCCCACACCCTCCCACATAAACAACATCCTTCATTAGTGTGGCACATTCATTGCAATTGATAAACGCATCCTGGGGCATTGCCACTGAGCACGGACCGTAGCTCACATTGTAGTCTACACTCTCTCCCACACAATCCTGCAGGTTATGGGAAGATATATAATGGCCTATATCTGTCATTGCAATGTCATTCAGGACAATCCCAAGTCCCGAAAAAGTCCCCGCATTACACCTGTTTTTCCCTCTCCCCGCCCCCAGAGCCTCCAGTGGCCACTGGCTCCACATCAATGTTGTAATTTCTTCCATTGCTAGAATCTCAATAAGTCTATAGTGGAATACCTTTGGCTTTTACTTTTGACCAGACTGTTGTGACCTGACTTACATTTTAAGGAGATCACTCGGGCTGTTGGGGGGAGGCCAGATGCCAGGGGGCAGGGCCAGAAGCCAGGAGACCCAGAAGAAGGCTACTGCGATAATCCCAGGGGAAAAGGATGGTGGCGTGGCCCAGGGCAGGAGCAAAGGAGTGTGTGAGAAGTGGGCTGGCTCTGGATAAATTCTGCAGGGAGAGGCCCAGGATTTTTTAACCAATTGAACGTGGGGTTGGCAAGAAGAGTCAAGGATGCTGTCTCCAAGGAGTGGAGCTGCCATCCGCTGGGACAGGAGGGCCGTGGGCAGGGCAGGTTTCGGTGGGGAGAGGAGAGGACACGCTGAGTTAGAGATGTTGATGAAACACCGCAGCGGGGAGCCACGTGTGTTGACTTCATCAGTGCACTTGGCAGCCCCTGTGGTGTTATCCCCACCCTTACACAGGAGGGGACTAAGGATCAGAGCTGTAGAGGGTCAAAGTCCCAGGCCAAGGACACAGAGATCCTTCTGGTTCAGAGTCGCTGTGAGTCTGACACCCCCTCTGTGAGAACCAAAGTACAAATTTAGGAGTCATCTTCACAGGGCAGGTGGGGAACGAGTTTGCCACAGAAGAGAGGAATGGGAGAACCACGAGAGCAGGAAGTGGAAGTCTGGGGACCATGTGGGGTTCCAGAGAAGGAAGGGGAGCCAGCAGCGAAGGCAAAGGAAGAACTGCAGCGGGGACAGCCAGTGGCTACGAGACGGCGACTCGTAGGCCAGGCAGCTCTGTGTGACCTTGGGGTCCTGGCTCACCCTTTTAAGCCTCAGTCTTCCCACCCAGAAAATGGGATGATAAAAGTACCTGCCTAGGAAGCGGGTGTGGCTCAGTGGATAGAGCCCCCGTTTACCATATGGGAGGCCCGGGTTCGCGTCCCGAGGCCTCTTTGTGAGGGCACGCCGGCCTGAGCGGTGCGGTGGGCTGATGCAGCAACCTCACGGCAGGAAGCGGGTGTGGCGCAATGGATAGCGCACCTGTTTACCATATGAGAGGCCCCGGGTTCGCTTCCC
>JAQZBX010063853.1:0-16614 GCA_029593785.1 Cabassous unicinctus
AAAAAAAAAAAAAGACCTATATAATTGGAAGAATATTCCATGCTCATGGATTGAAAGACTAAGTATCATTAAGATGTCAGTTCTCGTCAAATTGATATACAGATTCAATGCAATCCCAATAAAAATTCCACCAGCATTTAAAAAAAAAAAAGGAAAACATGATTATCAAATTTATTTGGAAAGGTAAGCGGTCCTGAATAGCCAGAAACATCTTAAAAAGAAAAAGCGAAGTTTGGAGGCTCTCATTTCCAGACTTTAAGTCGTATTACCTAGCCACAGTGATAAAAACAGCATGGTACCAGCATAAAGACAGACACACAGACCAATGGAACCGAATTGATGGTTAAAAAACAGACCTTCACATCTATGGTCAAGTGATTTCTGACTAGCCTGTCAAACCCACCTAGCTCAGACAGAACAGTCCGTTCAACAAATGGTGCTGAGAAAATTGGATATCCATAGCAAAAGAAGGAAAGAGGACCCTTATCTCACACCCTATAAAAAAATTAACTTGAATCAAATACCTAAATATAAAAGCAAGAACCATAAAACTTCTAGAAGAAAATGTAGCAAAATATCTTCAAGACCTGGTGGTAGGTGGTGGATTCTTAAAGGAGATAAGAGGAGGACTGAGACAGACTATTGATATTTAATGTATGTAGAAGTTTTAATTAGCTTTACTGTAAAAGTGTGGAAATGTACAGAGTTGATGGTAACACATTATAGTGAGTAACGGCAGGTTTATAAATGGGAATGTGGCTGGACAAGGTAGCCTAGGGATGTAAATGCCAATTGAAAGAAAGCTAGAGAATAATCTGGGGACTGACTGACACAGTAAACCCAGAGGTGGTTGAGAATTGTGGTTGATGGTACAGATGCAAGAGTGTCCTTTGTAATTGTAACAGTGAAGTGGAGACGGTGGCCACTGGACATTTTCGGGGCAGGGAGGGGAGAGGCAGTTGAAATACAGGGGCTTTTTTGGGACTTGGGGGTTGTCATGAGTGGCATTGTGGCGACAGATGTAGGCCATTTTGCATCAGCATATACCACGCAGAACTGTGTGGGAGAGAGGGTGGTCTATGATGTGAAATGCTTGGTGGCAAGGCCCCAGGATGTGTATATCCATTGTGGGTGATGTCCCACACTGATGAAGGATGTTGGTGTGGGATGTTGTGGGAGGTGTGGGAGGTGGGGAGCATGGGAATCCCTGTGGTTTCTGGGTAGTGATTGGGTGGTCTAAGCACCTTTAAAAAAATGTATATATATAGAGAGAGAATGGCATTTGTGTGGGAAAGTGCACATGTATGCATGTGTATTTGTATATTGTTTTGCAGATATTGGTATGTACTGTGAAAAATCTTGATTTTTACGAACAATAAAAAAATAAATAAATAAATAAATAAATGAAAGAGTGTCCTTTGTGAGCTAGAGCAGATGTACATCAGTATTGCAGGTGGTGGGAATGTGGAGAAGCATGGGAAAAATACAGCTGGAGTGACCAATGGAGTGTGGTTAACAGTAATAAGGTAATATTCTTGCATCTATGCCAAAGATGTACTATGTTGATAATGGGGGAGTATGGAAAAAGTGTGTCAAATGTACGCTGTGGACCTGGTAATAATTGGATGATATTATCTCATAATTTGTAACAAATATTCCACCAGGGTGCGGTGTGTTGATAGAGGGATGTTGTTTGGGAAATCTGCACAGGTGCATGATTGTTTTGTAAGTTTACAAGTTCTGTCATAAAAATATATTTTAAAAAATAATAATAGAGTGGGTTGGGGGGTAAATACACCAAATGTAAGGTAAGGACTATAATTAGTAGCAAGATTTTGACAATATTCTTTCACAATTTGTAACAAATGTCTCACGACAATGCAAGGTGTTGGTGGAGGGCTGATGTATGGGGCCCCTGTATGATCTTATGAATGTTTGCTTTTAAAGTTCACAACTTTTACTATACACTTATTGTTTATGTATGTTCTTGTATAAATGATATAAAAATAATAATAATAATAGGGTAGGTTGGGGGAAAATGCTTTGGTTAGTAGTAATATTTTGAGGATGCACTTTAATCATTAGTTAAAAATGTTTCACAGAAATGTATTGGTGGTAGGATGAGGTATGAGAGCCCTGTATGATGTTATGTATGTTTGTTTTGTAATTTCACAACTATTACTATACACTTATTGTTTATGTATGTTCATGTATGAGTGATATACTTCAATAAATTAAAAAATAAAATAAAAAAAAACCTTCCCAAAATGAAAAGCCTGGGACCAAATGGCTTCACAGGTGAATTCTACCAGTCATTCAAAGATGATCTAATACCAATCTTGCTCAAGCTCTTCCAAAATATTGAACAGGAAAGAATGCTACCAAACTCATTCTATGAGGCCAACATTACCCTAATACCAAAACCAGATAAAGTTACTCCAAAATAAGAAAATTACAGACCAATATCTCTAATGAATATTGATGGAAAAATCCTAAACAAAATACTTGCAAACTGAATCCAAAAGCACATTAAAAGAATTATACACCACGACCAAGTGGGTTTTATCCCAAGTATGCAAGGGTGGTTCAATATAAGAAAATCAATAAGAGTAATAAACCACCTTGGTAAATTGAAGGAGAAAAATCACATGACCCCCTTGTTAGATGCAGAAAAGGCATTTGACAAAATTCAGCACCCTTTCTTGATAAAAAGCACTCCAAAAGATAGGAAGAGAAGGACATTTTCTCAATATGATAAAGTGCATTTTTAAAAAAACCTGCAGCTACCATTGTACTCAATGGTGAAAGACTGAAAGCTTTCCCTGAGATCAGGAACAAGACAAGGGTGCCCACTGTCACCAATATTATTCAATATTGTGCTAGAAGTTCTAGTTAGAGCAATTGTGCAAGATAAAGAAAAAAAAGCCACCTAAATAGTAAAGGAAGAAGTAAAACATTTACTATTCACTGATGATATGGTCCTATATCTGGAAAATCCTGAAAAGTCCACAACGACACTACTAGAACTAATAGACGAATTCAGCAAAGCAGTGGAATACAAAACTATGACACAAAAATCAATAATGTTTCTCTACACTACTGATGTGCAATCTGAAACAAAAAAGAATTCCATTTATAAAAGCAACTAAAACAATCATATATTTAGGAATAAACTTAACCTAGAACTTAAAGAACCTGTATTCTGAAAACTACAAAACATTGCTCAAAGAAACTGAAGAAAAGTTAAATAAGTGGAAGGACATTTTGTGTTCATGGATTGGAAGACTAAACATCATTAAGATGTCAATTCTACCCAAACTGATTTACAGACTCAATGCAATCCCAATAAAAATCCCAACAACCTTTTTTGCAGAAATCAAAAAGCCAATAATCAATTTTATTTGGAAGAGTAAGAGGTCCCAAATAGCCAAAAATATCTTACAAAAGAAGAACAAAGCTGGAGGACTCTCACTTCTGGGCTTTAAAGCATATTACTTAGCTACAGAGATAAAAATAGCAATGTACTGGCATAAAGACAGACTCACTGACCAATGGAACTGAATAGAGAACTGAAATAGACCTTTACATCTACAGTCAAGTGATTTTTGACAAGGTTGTCAAGCCCTCCCAGCTGGGCCAGAACAGTATATTCAACAAATGGTGCTGGGAGAATTGGATATACATATCCAAAAGAAAGAAAGAAGACCCCTGTATCTTACCTTATACAAAAATTAACTCAAAATGGATCAAGGATCTAAATATAAAAGTGACATCCATAAAACTCCTAGAATAGGGGTTCTTAACAAGTGGTCCGTGAGCTTGAATTGAAATTCAAAAAAACATTATTCTTGTGGGGATGTGTTGGTGTGGGTGTGATATATTTATTAAATAACACATAGTATACTGTGGACTTAGTAAGGGGTCCATGGTTTTCACCTTACTGGCAAAGGAGTCCATGGAAGAAAAAAGGTCAAGAACCCCTGTCCTAGAAGAAAATCTAGGAAAACACCTTCAAGATCTTGTGGTAGGCAGTAGTTTCTTAAACCTTAACACCCATAGTAGGAGCAACAAAAGAAAAAAATAGATAAATGGGACCTCCTCCAAATTAAACACTTTTGTACCTCAAAGGACTTTGTCAAAAGGGTGAAAAGGCAGTCAACTCAATGGGAGAAAATATTTGGCAATCACATATCCAATGAAAGTTTAAGATCCATGATATACAAAGAGATCATACAACTCAACAATAAAAAGACAAACTATCTGATTAAAAAATGGGCAAAAGACTTGAAAAGAAAATTGTCCAAAGAAGAAATACAAATGGTGAAGAAACACATGAAAAAATGTTTAACATCACAAGCGATTAGGGAAATGCAAATCAAAATACAATGAGATATCATTTCACACCTATTAGACTGGCCACTATTAAAAAGTCGGTCCCTGTGGAGAACTGTTTGGCAGTTCCTAAGAAAGTTGAATATAGACTTGCTATGTGACCTGGCAATGCCATTACTAGGTATATTCCCAGAAGAACTGAGAGTAGTGACACAAATAGTCATGTGCACACCGATGCTCATAGCAACATTATTCACGATAGCCAAAAGTTGGAAACAACCCAGGTTGTAATCTAGTGGTAAGAAGAAATAAAGTCGCGAAGAATATGACAACATGGATGAACCTGGAGGACATTACGTTGAGTGAAGCAAGCCAAACACTAAAGGACAAATACTGTATGATTGTGCTATTATGAGCTAAATATATTATTTAAACTCATGGAATGAATAATTAGAATATAGGTCATCAGAAAATAAAATGCGGGTAGAGAATTGAAAGCTGGTGGTTAATCTATGCAGAATTGGCTAAAAGGTTCTTTGTAAATCTTTGGAAATGTATGGAAACTGTGAGAGCACATTATGCTGTTTGTGACTAGCACAGATATTATATCGGTGTGACAGTGGTTGAAACGGAAAGCCCAAGGACATTTTATTACTAAAAGGAAAGCTAAAAAATGTAACATGGGACTGTATAACAGAGTAAAACCTCATGTAAAATATGAATATGGGTGATATTGTATATATTAGACTGTTTTTACAAAATAGAAATAGAAGTAAACTTGACAGAAGGAAACAGAATAGCAGCTATGTATGGCAGGGGAAGCATAGAGAAATTGAAAAGTCATGGGTTTTTGTTTGTTTGGTTAGTTGGTTTTTAGTATTATTATTATTACTGAAATAATGAAAATGCTGTAAAAATGATTGAAGTGATGAGTGCACCACTACGTGATTATACCGTATACCACCAATTGTACACTTTGTATGATTTTATGCTTTATTAATATGTATCAATAAAATTGATTAAGAATACTTATTGAATGGCTTTTATGTTATAAGCACTGGGCTAGTTTTGTGTATTCAAAACATGAAAGGACACAAGCCCCATCCTCAGAGAATGTCCAGGCCTATAGATGAATGAATTCTCCCAACAACATCAGAAGGGGTAAATGCTAAAGGTGGAGACTATACAAGTTTCCACCTAATTCCCCTAGGGATAATAGAGCAGGCTTCAGAGAGGAGTTGACACCAAAGACAAGATATAAATGATGAGCATCTCATCAAAATGACAATAGAAAAAAAAAATCCATTGCATAGGAAATAGCAAACACCAATAACAAGAGCAGTGAGAACATGTGGCATATTCAAGAAATGTAAGGTGGTCTGTGGTCTGGTTCTGGTAAAATATAGCACTCATAATGTAAGTGAGAAGGTAGTGGGGTTTTGAGGAGATAATACTTGAAAATTAAACTAGGCACTAGACTATGAAGTATTTTGCATGTTATTGTCAACATTTTAAATTTTGTATGATAGACTTTGCATTGCCACTGCCTTTTTTTTTTCCTATAACCTTTTTGCATTTTTTTCTTTCAATTTTTTTATTTTTTTCAAAGATACTTAGATTACATAAATGTTACACAAAAAATATAGAGATTCCCATATGCCCCACCTCCCACACCTCCCACAACCTCCCACATAAACATCCTTCATTAGTGTGGCACATTAATTGCAATTGATAAACACATCCTGGGGCTTTGCCATTAAGCATGGACCATAGTTCACATTGTAGACCACACTCTCTTCCACACAGTTCTGCATGTTATTTGATGATATAAAATGGCCTATATTTGTCATTGCAGTGTCACTCAGGACAATTCCCAAGTCCTGAAAAAGCCCCTGTATTACAACTGCTTTTCCCTCTCCTTTTAAGCAGAAAAGTCACAGATTATATTTTTTTATGAGCAAGGTAACTCCAGAGGTTTTATTAAAAATGGGTTGAAGATGAAAAAAACTAGAGGCAAGGGTAGAGTTAGATCACTGTGGCAATTGTGATGATGAGAGACCAAAGACGCAATGGAGGGGCTCACACAGGAAGAGATGAATATCAAATATTTAGGAAAAAGTCAAACTAGAATCCAAATTTTAAACACAGAAGATGGATGTGCCCATTCAATGTCTGTCAGCTAAAAAAGCACGTGTAGAGAAACACCTTTCCTGGAGCTTTGTCATCTATCTGGATGTCATCTATCTGTTCCAATTTAGCAGTTAATGATTGCTAGAATACTGCTTTGGTTTTTTTAAATGATTTATTTTATTTACTTATTTCTCCCCACCCCCTTGTTGTTTGCATTTGCCATATCTGTTTGTTATGTGCTGGTCTTCTTTTTTTTAGGAGGCACCAGGAACTGAACCTGGGACCTCCCATGTGAGAGGGAGGCACCTAATTGCTTGAGCCACCTCCACTTCCTGCTTTGTTGTGCCTCTCATTATGTTTTCCCTCCGAGTGTCTCTTGCTGTGTCATCTTGTTGTGTCAGCTCGCCCTGCCAGCCTGTCACGACAGCTTGCTGTCTTGCTTTTCTTCTTTAGGAGGCACTGGGAACTGAACCTGGACCTCCCATGTGGTAGGCAGGAGCTCAATCACTTGAGCCACATCTGCTTCCCCCTAGAATATTTTTTAAATGTCATTATATCACAACAAAAAGGAGAATTGGAATCAAAAGATTATTCTCTAACCTCAGAAGCAAACTTTGTTTCAAAGTTTATTTATAAAGACTAGGAATTAGGTTATTTCCACTCTTCTAGCATGAAGGAAGTAGGGAAGCTAGAAACCAGAGAGATATATTACTTGGGATAAGCCCTGCATTTTACTCTTTTAAGAGTGCTCTTTCATAGCAGCACACTTGTACCAACTGTTGAGTGGTTTAACTTACATCCATTTTAGCCTGTGCATCTAGATGGCACACACCACCAAGTTTCCTATCTTTAGAATATTATTTGGGCCTGTAAGTTATACAATATTCTGAACTACATATCTTCAACATCAAGTGCAAAGACCAAAAAGGGATGGAAACTATTTCTTGCAACCAGTGATTTATTTAAGTCTCCACATCGCATTTGAATTCCTATGCAGCATTTAAATCCAGACAATATTTTAAAAATCATGCCTGATTCTAAGACATATCCATGAGCTTAGGGAACATGCAATCTAATAGAAAGACAATAAACACACCTATGTTTCCTACAGTTGGCTTGACAATAAAAATGGATTTATTTTCTGACCAATCTTCATTTATGACTGTCCCAAAATTTATTTTTTTTTAAATTGTCTTATCTCCTCTTAGCACATTTCTTTATTTTTCTATAGAATGAAAAGATGGGGATAATAAGTAAGGCAGGAGAGGGAAAGTTAGGCAGGAAAGAGTAGTGGTGGGAGTGCCATGAGAAGTGGAAAAATAAAGTAGGAGAGAAATGAGGAGGAAAAGAAAATGTGTTTCCCCAATAATCCAGGAGTTCAACACTAGAAAGAAAGAATCCAATGAAGAGAGTTATCAATGACTCACTAATTACACTAGAAAATAATTTCAGAAAGTCAGCCAGAATAAAAAAAAATGGATATTATCTTAAAAGGAGGTTAACAAAGTGAAATGAATTTTGAAGTATTTACTCTACGTAGTAAAACTCCAGCACAGCTTGAAGGACAAAGTCTTTAGGGCCACAGAGGCCTGGATTTCAAACCTCAACTCTTAAACTCGGGGCAGGGTGACTTCAAGCAAGCATTTAATCCTCTAAGTCCTGGGTTCTCCAGCTCTTCCATGGGAATAAGAATACCTAACTCATAGGGCTGTTGTGAGAATTAGATTAGATAATGTTTGCAAAACATTTTGCACTGGGCCTGGCCTTTCCTGTGACTACTAAATGGTGACTGTTATGCAATAGGCACAAACGGTAACTTGGATGCACCAGTATATTAAAAAAGATTTGTGCAGGACTCTCTTTGGCAGTAGCTCTTTTAAGACAGACAAAGGAAAATGAGAAAACTAAATGGAAATGGCCACAAATATTTATGATTTGGACTAAAATATGAAAAAAAAAAAGAGAAAAGTTATGCTTAGGATTAAAAAAATGGAAAGTATGACATCTAGTTAGTAAAAGCAAAGTCGATATTGTTTTGTGGGGATAAATGATCACTATTGCTCTAAGGCAGGGGTTCTTAACCTTCTTTGTTCCACGGACCCCTTTGCCAGTCAGGTGAAAACCACAGACCTCTTACTAAGTCCACACTATACTGTGTATTATTTAATAAATATATCACACCCGCACCAACACGTCCCCACAAGAATAATGTTTTTTTGAATTTCAATTCAAGCTCATGGACCCCTTGTTAAGAATCCTTGCTCTAAAGCTATATTAAAAAGGCTTTTGCCAAGTTGTTCTGAGCAACGTCAGGTATCAGTGTGTAGATGGTTTCTCCATTATGACCTGGTCAGTAGGTATTTCTGCAGAAGTTAAAGTGTCCGACACATTTTTACTCACCTGTATCTATTCCCCTTGCCCAATAAAATTTTTAGGAGAATCAATCAATCAATCAATTGATCAGTTAGTCAACCAATTCCTAGATTAAAAGCAGCACTACCTACCTTAATGTGTGGACTGGAGTACAGGATTGCTCTCTCAATAAAATCCCTGGACAACCAGTCACAGCTTCTGGACATGGCATTTTTCAACAAACTATCCTGAATTAAATAAATCCCATTTTACTTTGCCTTGCTATTTAAATGTGCCCTGAGCACATGCTGTAGAAGTATCCAAAAGCCAAGTAACTTTCACTCAGCCTCTAATGATTACTGTTCATCCCTTAGTTCAGCAGTTTGACAGCAGTGGTAATCGCTCAGCCCTCTGTGACCTGGAAACCCTCCATGAATCAATTTGCATTAGCAAAGCTTTGCCTCACAATGCCTACTCCTCCATAAACCTTCCCTTATGCTGTGGTGGGAAGACACTGCCCTGATTAGCAATCCACCTTCCCAATTCTTTTGGTATGAGTCTGATCTGAACCTTCAAATCTCCACAGATGCACACACCCTTACCCCTCAAACAGATAAAGTAACTCTATCTGAAATATGCCAAACATTCTTAGAAGGTTCTTTACAATGCCAAATTTGGTTACATTGAATGTCAAATCTCATTGTATGAGGATAGGAAAGCATTGCTAAGGATGGCTGGTGTTTTAATGGGGTCCTTATCTAACGTGCTATTGAGCCAAATGATCTCAAGATAGCTCCCAATTATCCTGAATTAATCAAGACACTGTGCTATTTGTTCGCTATGGTTGATATTACCAAAGCCAATCCTCAACTTAGGTTCTCTAATGCCTTACATTCATCCATATTGGCAGTCCTCGAATCAATTCTGCCACTAGCTGGGTCAACGTAGTCATGTTACTTGGCTTCTTTATTTTAGTTTTTTCATTTGTAAAATGGAGATAATCATAGTACCCACCTCTGAGGGTTGTTGTGAGGATTAAATGATTTAATACATACAAATCTCAGAATAGGGCTTAGCACATAATAAGAATACCAGAGAAAAACAGCTATGAGGAGTTTTGAGTTCGATTGGAGAGCTACATTTGGATGTCTAGAATCATCATTGTAGGTCTACAGCCACTCATGCTTAATTAATTCCTTGCTTCTGAAATGCAGCTAATTTGGAAAGGTGCATGAATCAAAGCATGTCATTAGAAGCCTAGAAAGGATCAGGCAGGTCAGTGGGGGGGTGGGGTAAAGGGTGGAATGGGGGTGGGGGAGGGGATGAAAGGAAACGTATTCCCAGTAGAATCTGTATTTCTCTATTACCTGCCACTAGGGAGTATTGACATTCTTCTCTTTGTTCACATTCTTGGAGCTTGGACTTCTAAACCACAGGCCATCTTGTCCCTTGGTGTTATGTCACAGCCCAGAAGTATGATGTTGCTTATTACTAAAGGTGGCTTTGTATGAGCCTTAGACATTGGTTCTCAAAGCCTTCCATCTGGCTACATGAGTCATTTGCAGAGATTGCTAAAAACAGATTTTGAGGCATTACCTCTGAACATTTTGATTCAGGAAATCTTAGGGTGTATCTTGGGAATCTGGATTCAGGTTTGAGAATTACCTCCTGCCACACTGAGGTATTTTTAATTGAAGAAGCAGAAATAACCACCGTTGCTGGGAATATTTAACTTATTTTCTTCATTCAATTACATGTATGAGTCCAGTAGCTAACTATGTTGTTGAAGAATTTCTTCATCATGTTCCTATGAGACCACTCCTCAAAACTTTTATCCTCCACCATATGTTGCATTTCATAGCAAAAAGTCTAGGTATCTTACAGACCATGGTGTACCTCCCTCCTTCTATTTCCTTCTTCTCCTTAATCTCGCAGTCACAGGTTTTGGTAGGGTTGACCCACCTCCACCTCTGGGGTTGTTGTAGGGAGGGTGCTGAATGACTCAATCCAATCTATGCACACATTCTTCTTGGCCTCAGAGATGGATATGAACTTAATTTGGGCAAATGTGACAAGATATTTTTAGAGGTAGTGGCTGCTTCTTCTCCTTCTCCTCCTTCTTCTTTCCCCCCATCCCCTTCTCTCTCTCTCTGAAACTACCAGAAAATATACTCTCTTTGCCCCACCAAACATGAATGATGAAGTATTTAACACTAGGCTGAATTCTGCTGGCAAGGGTCTTGAAACCATGAGGGAAGTCAGCTTTAAAATAAAGCCAATTCTGCAAAACACTCTCATGTGCCAAATGGCATCACTGAGCAACTAGATCAAGTCTCACCTGAAGCTCATCTTACCATTATAATTTTTTTTAGCTACGTAAGCCAAGAGATACACTTTACTACTTAAGCTCGTTTGAGTTGCATTTCTAAAGCATCTTTACTGATGCAGGGCCTATAGCAAATAATTCTAAACTTCATAATGTTGGTCTTGCTTTCAACATCACAGTGAATCCCAAAGCCCTTCTAGTGAAGAAAAGTAGTTCATCCTGTTCTCATAACTCATAGCCAGTTCTGCAACTCTGATCTTCCCGATTCCTTAGGTATGTCTCAGAGGTAGTACTGGGTACCACACTCATAGTTTTCCTCCTACTTTTTTTCACTCCTTCTCAATCTTCTTTGATGGCTCCTCTTCTCCCTGGCCTCATAATATAGAATTCCTCCAGAGCACAGTCCTTAAATGGCTTCTCTCCTCTATCTTCACTCACTTCCTCCATGATTCTCTCAGCCCCATCTACGTGCTGATTCCCAAATATATCTCCAGTCAAAACCTCTTTCCTGAACTCCAGAATCATATATCAAACTGTCTACTTGACATATATGCTTAGCTGTCTAATACCTCAAACTCAATGTTCCAAATTAATACCCACTCCTCTTTTCCACCACCTTCAAAAATATGTTCCACCAGAAGCCTTCTCCATCTTCACTGGTGGCAATTCTACCTTTCAAATTGCTCAGGTCAAAAGCTGTGGAGCCATCCTTAACTTCTATCTTTCTCTCATACCCTGCATCCAAACTGTCAGTGAATTCTATTGGTCCTAACTTCAAAAAATATATAGAATTCAAGATTCATCCATGTTATCCCGTATGTTAATACTGCATTTTTTCTTACAGCTGAGTAATATTCCATTGTCTGTTGAGTGAAACAAGCCAGGCACTGAAGGACAAATATTACATGACCTCACTGATACGAATTAAGCAAACTAAGCAGACTCAAAGAGCTAGAGTTTGAAAGATAGGTTTACAGGAGACAGAAAGGAAGTAGAGGGTGGTAAGTCGATGCTCATAAGGGCAAAATCTATGATAAAGCAGAAGGGTGTGATTGGGAAGTGCATGGGCATGACAGTGTTGCAGTGATGTGATTGGATTCGGCGGTGCCGATCTGTGAGGGGAAGAAGGGTGGGGGGAATGGGTTGGACTATCCATGGGACTGGGGGTAGGGTTGAGGGAAGGAGCAGATGAACTCTGGGGATTTGCAAGTCTGTGGTTAAACCTATAATGTTGGAAATATTCTTTTGGCAAATATGGCAGGGAAAGGTTACTGGTGTAGGGTGTCAGGTGTGGTGGGTATATGGGATAGGATGCACCTGGGACATGCTTCTATGGGAATATCTGAATGTTCATCTTCTCACAGTGTGTTATCAGTAGGTGGAGACCCACACAACAAACAAGGAACTATTAAACTCCCATCCTGGTGAGTCCTGCTATGTTCTTAGTTAGAAGGACAAGAATCCTTCAAAAACATAGGCAGTACCTAATGAAAGAAAACAGACTAAAATGTCAAAGCTTCAATATTATTGAAAATAACTATGAATCTTGTTCTTCAAAAGTTGAAACAGTGATTACCATAGTTTACAAGGGGAGAGGGGAAGAATAGAATAGATGGAACATAGGGCATTTTTAGGGCATTAGAATTGTTCAGCATGATCTTGCAATAACAGATACAGGCCACTTCAAATTTTGTCAAAACCTATAAAACTGTATGATTCAAAATGTAAACCATAATGTAAATCAATGACCATGGTTAGTAGCAATGCTTCAATATTTGTACATCAATTGTAGCAAATGCACCATCTATATGTAAAATGTTATTAATAAGGGAGAGGGGAAAGGGGGGAGGGTATTGGCTATGTAGGAATCACCTGTATTTTCTATGTGACTTTTCTGCATTCTAAAGCTCCTTTGAAAATGAAAAAATAAGACACTGGGGGAATATATGGAAGAAAATGTCACTGTACATACAAGACAACAGATCTTACAGTGATGAAAGACACAATATCTAAAATTTTTATTTATTTATTTTTATTATTTCAAACTGCTTAATTTTTTTGTATTTTATTGGTTATTTTTAAATGATTATTTCATTATCTTATCAATTTTATTTAGTTATTTTGTTGGCTTCATTTTTGGAGAGGTTTTGGATCACAGAAGGATCACAGCAGTAGTGGGGGAGGATTACTGATGTGGGGTATCAGTGATGTGGGGACACATGGGAAGGGGTTCACCTGGGGCATATCTCTAAGACATATGAATATGTTCAAGTGTTCATGGGACATTGTCTGGGTGGGTAGAGATCCACACAATAACTGAAAGAATATGGAATTCCCATCCTGGGGAGTTCTGCTACATTCTCTAATAGGGCAGCAAGAATCCCCTGAGTGCAAGGGCAATGTCTAGTGAAGGAAGACAGACCTTTATGTCAGGCCCTTGACATTGTAATTGTACTTATGAACCTTTCCTTGAGAAATTGAAACTTAGCCTAGTATTATATACTGCCTAAGAGTTACCTTCTGAAAGCCTCCTTGTTGCTCAAATGTGGCCTCTCTCTTAGCCAAACTTAGCATATAAACACACTACTTTCACTCAGGCATGGGACATGACTCCTGGGGATGAGCCTCCGTGGCACCAAGGGATTATTACCAAGCATCAACTAGCAATGCATCTGGAAAAAGACTTTGACCAAAAGGGGGAAGTGGTAAATCAAATGACTTTTTATGGCTAAGAGATTTCAAAATGAGTCAGGAGGTCATTCCAGAGGTTACATTTATGCAATTCTCAGCAGGATCTCATTGACTGCCACAGTAAACAGTGCCTCAAATAGCAGAGCTATTTGCTCTAGAGATATCCAGAAACTATAAGCAGGGCAGACAGCTCAGGAATTTGGCACCCTGTTAGTGGGCCTTACTTTGGAATTTATGCTCCCCAGTGTTACAGAGTTAGACTCATTTATAGATTCTCTGCACAGGGCTCTTCTGCCCCTTTTATTTGTACCCATAATTAGCACTATACTTGATAAATATATGTCCCAGAGACTCAAATCTTTGGTCCATCCATGTGCCATTTGAGCCATGAATTTCAGCAGAGTTGCAACACTTACTCTCCAGTTCATTGGATTCACCCAAGACAACTAACAAGGAGATGATGAGGGACAACACCCATCCCCATACCAAGGAACAGAGAGACAGAGAGTGCCTGCAACTTCAAGCAAGATAGCTTCATCCATCAACCCCATGGGATCTAAGCCCCTCTCAATTAGAAGAGAGTGTGCATCACCATCCCAAAATCCTCAAGATTGGGGAATGAACAATGGACTAAAGTAGACTTGTTATTATTCTATATAAACTTATTATTATTGTAAAGGCAGTGGCCACCAGAGATTCTAAGGGATGGGGGAGGCAAGAATAGGTGTAATATAGGGGCATTTTTGGGACATTGGATTTGTCCTGCATGACATTGCAGTGATGGATACAGGCCATTGTACATTTTGTCATAACTCACAAAATTGTGCAAGTCGAAGTATAAACTATAATGTAAACTATAGTCCATGGTTAGTAGCAATGCTTCAATATGGGTTCATCAATTGCAACAAATGTATCACACTAATGAAGCATGTTGTTAATATGGGAAAGTGCAGGAGGGGGAAGGAGTGGGGCATATGGGAATCCCTTATATTTTTTATGTAACATTTATGTAATCTAAAGCTTCCTTAAAAATAAAAATAACTATACATATATATAATTCAACCACTTCTCACCACCTCCACTGCCACCACCCTGAAATGTACCAGTGGGAAATCCTTTAGCCAAAGTCACCTGTCAGAGGTGTTCTTTACCTTCTCAGACCAGACATACCAGGAACAGACTTATCTTAGTATCCCTAAGCCCATGCAAAGGGTTTGGGGTGAATGTGGCAATGGATTTTTAGAGTATAGCTGCTGAGGCAGCCAATTATACTCCCTACAGTCAGAAATTAGAGTGGTGCATTTTATGACCACAATACCATCCTTTTGTCTTCATATGTCATAACATTATAGACTTATTGTCATCTTTATTCCTTACCTCATTTTTGCCTTGATCATATATCAGCCTTGGGGGTCTATTGGCCTAAATTATAACTTCCTTCTTCAGTCCCCACCCTGGCTGAACCTCACTCTCTGACTAGTAAAACACAGGGGTGAGATTGAAACTAACAAGGCTTAACCCTCTTCTATATGGGAGAATTGAGGCACAGTGTACTGGGAAGAACAGTGAACTAGATATTAGAAAACCAGCCCCAACTTCTACCTAACTGGCCTAGCCCAGAAAAATAATTTAGCCTACATAAGCCTCAGTTTCCTCACCTATAAAATGAGGATAACAACAACATGTTGGCAAAATGAAGATAATAAAATGACTCTTGCCTAAACAAATTGATTGCTGCCAAGATATCAAAACAGCTACTGTAATAAATTGAATAAATTATTCAAATGTAATAAATTATGCACATATAAGAAAAACCTATTTTAAAATGCTGTGTAAATAAGAGTAAAGGATTATTGTCCTTAAGCTGGGATTAAAAATATTATAAAGTTCACATTTTTATTCTTAAATTCTCTCCCCAAATTATTTAGCATCCTGTATTTTTATTTAAGCATATCTGAGGAAGAATGTTAAAGTCACATATGCATGTTTATCTGTTTCACTTTGTAGAAGAATTCCATGTTCCTCAGTTATGTGCATGTCAATATATATGTATACCACATATTTACCTAAATTTGAATGAAAAAGGACTGCCTAATATTAAGTTTTGCAAAGAATAAACAAATGTTTACTATTGTTATTTCTAAATTATCATGACCAAAGTCCATCAAGTGTTCTTAACTGTGTATGTATATGTGTGTGTGTGTGTGTGTGTGTGTGTGTGTGTGTGTGTGTGTATGGGGAAGGGGGGAGAATGCATGTGTGTGGGAAATTCAGTTTGTCCAGGAAAGCAGAATCTCTGCTGTTTTCAAGAAAGAAAAATATGCCAGAATTCTGGCTTTGGAGAGCAGACATATAGTCCTTATTTTTTATGGATTTTAATGTTTTTAACATAAATTACATCTGATCATTTTTGGTGTTTTATTTCAAAGTATTATATATTTAAATTATGTATATAATCAAATCTGATAGTTGTGATATTTCAGAATTTGATAAGGATCCTGAGTGGACTCTCAGGATTTTACATCTAGGGGATACAATTCTAAATTTGCAGGGGACTAGCAAATGGTCACTGTATTAGTCAGCCAAAGGGGTGCTAATGTGAAATACCAAAAATGGGTTGGTCTTTATAAAGGGTATTTATTTGGGGTAGAAGTCCACAGTTACCAGGCCATAAAGCGTAAGTTTCTTCCCTCACCAAAGTCCATTGTCACGTGTTGGAGCAAGACAGCTGCCGACATTTGCCCAGGGTTCAGGCTTCTTGTGTTCCTCTCTTCCCAGGGCTG
>JAQZBX010063854.1:0-16619 GCA_029593785.1 Cabassous unicinctus
TTACAGGGATTTCCATGTTCCCCACCTCCCACACCTCCAACAACATCCCACACCACCATCCTTCATCCGTGTGACACAACAGCCGCAATGGATATACACATCCTGGGGCCTTGCCACCGAGCATGGACCACAGTTCACATCATAGACCACACTCTCTCCCACACAGTTCTACATGGTATATGCTGATGGAAAATGGCCTACATCCGTCACCACAATGCCACTCAGGACAACCCACAAGTCCCAAAAAAGCCCCTGTATTTCAACTGCCCTTCCTCTCCCTGCCCCAAAAACGTCCAGTGGCCACCGGCTCCACATCACTATTACAATTTCTTCCATTGCTTGAATCATAATATGTCTACAACAGAACACCACCAAGTCCACTCTAGTCCACAGCTCCTTCCCCAATCCTGAGGGGACTGGGATGGTGATGTCCACTCCACCACCAAGTGAGAGAGGGCTTATATCCTGTATATACTCATACACGGCTTTTATCACTGTCCCATAGCTGCAATTCAGTGGGCTCATTGAACAAACACGAGTGCTTCTGTGAAGAGAAGTTGAGTAACATCCACTGGTTTGGTCATTTTGTCTACCTGATAGTTGAGAGTTTGCATAGAAATGCCATAGCTCACCCAAGCAAGAATGGAACAAGGCGAATGAATGCTTTAACTTCCCTTTCTTCTCACCTAATTTACTTGGCCAATGCTGGTAATCCCAACTAAACAGGAAGCCAGAGTAAAGGGACCCCAAGTTATAAAATTCAAATAGCTCATCTTCCAGGAAATAAATCATGGCAGAGAAGGAATGGACCATATGGAGAGGGGTTAAGAAAAAAACTACCAACACAGATGGAGGAATAGTAAGGGGTAACATAGAAAGTTTGCCCCATTTGTTAAAAGAGTAGACCTCAATTTTTAAAGTTAAGCACTAGAATTTCATTAATTAGCATTAAAAGACAAAAAGAAGCTTACTGAATTCAATTTAACTAGAAGAAATTGATGATCAGTAAAAGAGGATTCCCTTAATAACAGAGAAATGAGGGTTTAGTGGTTGTTTCTATTATGGAATAAAGGTTAAAGATAAGAAATAGGATGCCCCATTTTGTCCTAAGGTCTTAGACCTTAGACCCAGCACAGTCAGCATAGTTCACTTTTTATACTTATTATTCCAGGATAAACATTAATAGTGCAACCTTTATTTTACAAAATGTTCTAGATCATTAAAAGATTATATTCACCTTACCTCTGAAAACAACTGATATGATTCTAGATGGGCAGCCTTACTGGATGCAGGTGTTTTATTCAGGGATGTTCAAGACAGCAAAGCCAGACCTCTTAGATTATTTCTGTGTACTTTTCCAAAGGGAAACAAAGAAGCAAAGTTAGTTTCTCTTTGTTGAAACCAACATAAGCAGTTAATGAAATCTTCACTCTCTCTATTCCTCCCTAAGTATGGAAACACTTTCAACAGAGATAGATGAAGTAACAAGCAGAGAAATGCAGAGAACAGTGTATAGGGAAAAACAAACAAACGGAGTTACTCTGGTTAAGATATTTACAGTGTTGTCAGGGCCTCATTCTGGAGATTGCTGTTAGGTAAACATCAACCATATATCACAAACTGCCAAAGAATGCAAAGCTTCAAGCAACAACATTCCTCAAAACCCCAAGGACATCTGGACACCATAAAACAAACCACAAGATAAAGAACTCAGTTGACTAACCTGAAAGACAATTAAAGTACCCCAAATATCCACCAGCCACACACAACTTGTCTATTTTTTTTTTAAACTTTAAAAACATTTATCTGGAAATAGCAAGATGGGACATGCTTTGGGTTGCTACCTAAAACTCTGCCCCCTGAATTGAAATTCTAAGACACCAAATAAATGCTGTTGTTGCCTTGCAACTTGGTTTGCTATTTCTCACCTGACAGTAGCAATCTGACTTTAGTGCTCTTTACCACAGAGGCCTATGCTTTGCTTGTTGAAACTCTTGTAGTTTTCTCTAAACCAGCAAAATCTTTTCTTTCTCCTGACTGACAGAAATAGGTTTTTGTCACTTACAAAACTCCCTTCCCAATCATATTGAGTGAAATTAGCCGGACACAAAATGACAAATAATGTATGATCTGACTGATTTCAAATAATTAGAAAAACAAACTCATAGAGTCCAATCTAGACTCTAGGTAACCAGGGTATGTGGTGGAAATAGGGAATGCAAAGGTAAGGCTTAAAATATACAGGGTTCATATTTGAAATGATGAAAATGTTTTGATAAGGGATGGTGGTGATGGTAGCACAACATTGTCCATGAAATGTACAGCACTGAAATATATATCTCAATATGATTAAAAGAGGAAATGTTAGATTGTACATATGGTAACAGAATACAAAATTTTGGGAAACCCTTGGAACTATGCTACAAAAACAGTGAACCCTAAGATAAACCATGGATTTTAATTAATAGTGCAATTATAAAAATGTGGTATCATCAAATATAACAAATGTATACCAATGCAAATTGGTGGTGTTGAGTTGGTATATGGGAATCCTGTATTTTATGAATGATTGTTCTGTAAACCCACAACTTCTCTAATAAAGAAAAAAAAATCAATGCACTGTAAGTGATATGACCAAAACTATGCCTCTAGTAATATTATTTTATGCTTAAAACAATGAGGATTTTCAGATTGGGCAACTGGCCTTGTTCATTATGCAAATGTTAGAATTTCACTAAGTTTATTTCTTTTGTTCAGTGATTATGGAGCTTTAGGAAAATTATTAGGAAAATTTTAGTATACCACAGTGTTTTGAATAAATCTTGTGCACTTCAGGGGGCAGGGAATGGGTTGGGAGAACAATTATTCAAACAAGCATTCCTGAAAGAAATGGAACAGAAGGAGAACTGGCATACAGTGTGGTTAAGGAAAGGCCTTTTACTCATAGATAGTTAGCTTACCATTCATGGTGACATATACCAGGAGAGTATACTGGTTTCTTCCCTGTCTCACTTGCCAAACAGTTGTTACCAAGACTTATAGACCAGGCAGAGACCAGAACCCAACTAAAGAAGCTGAAATTAAGGGGTTATGTATAACCCTGGGTGTAGTGATAGGAAACCTAAGTGCAGGGCCCATGTACAAAGGAAAAAATATCAACAGATTCTCTGACATTGCTCTTTGGCAATCTGAACCCCCAATACCACCTCAATCCCACAAGAAAATACACTTGACCTCTTTCCAACTAAGACTTCAATGAGCTGTATGGTTAGGAAACAGCTCCTGGAGGGCCAAGACATTTTTAGCTGACAACCCAACAGGAAGCACACTTTACAGAGTACTGTGTCTTCTCTAGAGTTTTGTTTGCAAATTAATTTTTCAAAAATGGACTTAAATGACAGGAAAGAGATACGTAGAAAGGAATAAAGCAGGAGCAGACAGGTTAATTGAGAGAATACTTTTCCTGAAGGAAAGTGATCATCAAATGGCTATGACATTTTCTCTTCTGTGATTGCCCTTATTTGTCCTATATTGCAGTGTATGAGGATACCATGAAAGAATTAACACCCTTTAGTGCTCTCACTTTCCCCATCAACTCAATGGGAGGTAAATATTTTCCCCTGTATCATAAAATGTGTGTTTTCAAAGTTTTTACATCAATCCTTTGGTTCAAGAATGACAGAACCATAATGATGCATCCTGCCTGCCCCAGGAAGAAAGGACATCACCCAGCGGTCTTTATGTAGCGCATAATGCCATGTGGAATGCTTTGCATTTTCTCACCTGTAAGTTGACCACAGGATGTTATGCCATGGGAAAGTTCTGTTTTGCAACATTTTCCCAACAAAAGAACATGCAGAAACGCATTTTATTCTCAAAAGGAACCCAAATTTAGCAATATTACATACATACATTATCTATTATGAAAAGATTAGATTAAATGCATGACTATATATGTGGTAATACCATTATTTAAAGAAGTGGTAAGTTTAATTATATGTGACAAAGGACAGAGAGTGCAATTGAGTTGTTCCTCCTTAGCATATATATGTTTTATTCATTGATAAGGATGATGATATAAGAGTTGAAGAAGGAAGGTTATTTGACTTAGTTATTCCTTTCATCATTAAAATGGTGAAATTTATAGTATATATATGTGTCAAGTTCATTTGGGAAGGAAGTTTTAAGGAAATGAAAATTTTAAAGGGAAAATTCTATGAAAAAGTGTGATTCATAAATATAACTAAATTAATAATGAAAAGGCAATGATCTTAATATTAGTTGATACTAGGTTACAGCTAAAGTTTCAATGCATCAGAATTTATACCTTGATTACATTCTATCATGTGTATATATGTGAGTGTGTTTGTGTGTTTGTGAGAGTATGTGTGTGTGTATACATTTGTCTTTGTCCTTTCCCCAGGACTACCAAGCAGAACTTGTTCTTCTTTCTGAATTTGTCTGCATATATTCAACCACTAATAGGCACACATTCAAGTCTCCATCCCTCCCATACTATTACTCTGATCACTTAACCAACAGCACCACCACCACATCAACTACAGTATCCGTGGCTACAAGTGTCACTAGCAAAATCACTGCTTTAGTTTTCTAAAAGCTGCTGAAAGCAACATAGCACAAATGGACTGGCTTTTAAAATGGAGATCTTTTTAACTTACAGGCTTACATTTCTGAGGCTGTGAAAATGTCCAAATCAAGGCTTCACCAGGAGATGCTTTTCTCTCTGAAGACCTGCTTCTGTTGATATGGCAAAGCACATGGCAAGGCATGTGGCAGTATCTGCTGGCACTCTCCCTCCTTCTCTGGGCTTCTTTGCCTTCAGCTTCCTGCTTCATGGCTGTCTCTCTGCTTCTGTGTTCAATTGACTTCAGCTTCTGACTTCTGGGGCTTCTCTTTCTAGTTCTGGGTGGTGTTCTTTGTGTTTCTCTCCATTTTCATTCCGTTCATAAAGGACTCTAGTAAGAGGATTAAAACCCAAGCTGGGCCAGGCCTCACTGAAGTACGTTAATCAAAATGCCATTAACAGGAGATACCTATTCAAAAGCTCCTATTTGCAATAGGTTCACACCCACAGGAATGGATTAGTCCTAAGGACATGATTTTCTGGGGCCCATAAAAACCTCAAACTACTACAGCCACCATATTTTACTATTTATTCATGCATCTTAAAAATGTATTTGAATCCACTTTGACTATATTATTATGAAATGACATAATATGAAGGTTTAGCATAGATATACCTCAAATTATTAATTCCCAAGTCTGGAATGATTCTCAAAGATTCCCTCACTTGATCTTCATCCCTTTAAGGAAGTCCCAGCCCTTAACTAAGGTGTCCTTAAGGGCATCTTTCATGGTTTTATTCTATAGACTGAAAAGAAGGGATTCAAGAGAGGTGTGTTGACACTGTTGAGGATAAAGGGGACCAATTCCAGGTGCAGGCTGCTCTTCTGTGAGGGGTGGACATATACAGATGGAGCTTCCATAGCCAGTGGTGACCACAGTGAAATGAGAGGCACATGTGGCAAAGGCTTTGCATTGACCTTGGCCTGAGGGTATCTTCAGATTGTGGAGATGATGTAATATAAGAGACCACTGTGAGTGAAAGGAGCTGAAGAGCAGGACAAGGGAACTGAGGAAATCCAATAGCTAAATGACAGGTACATCAGCCCAGGCCAAGTGGAGGAGGGGGTACTGTTAAATGCAAAAGGTGATCAATCTCATTGAGGCCGCAATATGACCATCGTGCCTTAAGGATGGCAGATGCAAGGATGAGGAGAAAGCTACCTTCCCAGGGGAATATGACAAGATGGACACAGAATGAACTGCTGGTCATAGTCATAGGGTACTGAAGGGGACTAAAAATGCAACATAGTGATCGTGACTGCAAAAAGGATGAACTCAAGGCATCCAGGGAGGAAGTAAAAAATAAAACTGTGCAAAACATTCACAAACTGAGATGTTCTTCTTCTCTAACAGGAAACCTGCTATCATCTTGGAACAGCACATGTGATAATTATAATTTCACTGAAAGAGAGATTGCTAAAGATGAAAAACATGGGTGAGTGGAGCCTATAATCCATAAGAATTGGGGTAATGATGAGGATGTTTCCAAGGACAGTCACCAAATAAGCCAATAAAAAATGTAGAAGAGGAGGCTCCCAATGATTCTGGTAGCAGGTATCCCAATAAGAATAATCTCTCTCACCTTGGTCCAGTTGTCTTTATCTATGCTGGATGGGGAAGCTGAGCATTTTAGCATGTCCTCCTCCCAGTTCTGGGTTCCAATTCCATTTCCTCTTCTTCCTGGTTCAGAGAGGTGAGCTGCAGGCTCCCTGGCTGCTCCCGTGGCCCTGGCCCATCTTAGGCTCCAGGCTTCAGGGGACTTGGTGCTGCTCTGTGGGTGAGAGCAGCTCCATCAGCTCCTCCAGGTAGGCGGTGCCTTGCAGGGAGGAGCTCTATGATGGCACAAATGCGCCCTGGGCCCTGACACTGGGTGTCCTCATCTGGCAAGCGGTGTCCTCTAGGGATCACCTGGGGAAAGGAGGTCAGGGACGATGAGGGGAGGATGAAGAAGGGTTTGTTGTTCTTGTTGTTTGTATATAGCATTAAATTCCTCATAGCACTTTCCCCCTGAATTGTGCAATACAGAAGAAAAAGTATTCAACAAGTGTTTCAGTTTAAAAAAAATACAAAATGAACTTTAGGATTGCAGAAATTTGTTGCTATACTGAACTGAAAAGTACAAAACAACCACTTAGCTATGGAACTGCCTACAAATTTAAAGTAATGTTCAAATGAACTTATCAGACCTTACAAGACTATACAACTTCCCCTAACATCTAACCTAACCTTCAAAGAATTCTCAGAAATCTACTGTGAATTGATGCCATCTTCATTTCAGGATAAAAGGTTATTTATAACTTGGGAAATAGTCTCAGCTGGTTTCCATCCTTCTTTTCCAAGGCATTCAGCTTTTTCCTTAATAATTTCTCACCTTGCTTTACAGGATATCTCGCATGCACAGCAGAAATTTCTTAGGTCAGGAAAAATCAAGAGGAGGTTAGATTTTGTTCCATTTTATTTCTTCTGGAATTTGTCTTCTGAGCCAAAAGAATGGGATTTCCATAGGAACTGTTCAGACCAAATCACTATTGAGGTTGGGCTGCTTGTCAAATCACCCCAAGACAATTCCACAGCACACACCTGGAGGAAGGTCTCACTGAGAAAAACAAGGCTTTAAAATCAGCTGGGGTCCTGTCAGGGTAAACATTTTTGTCTCAGAAAAAAACAGCCAAGTTTCTTCTCTCTGGAAATTTTGCATTGTAAATCTCTAATCCACAGAGACTCTAGTAAACATAAAGTCAAGAGACTTAAAAAGCAAAGGGCAAAGAGTCTCAAATAATGTTAGTAGCACATTTTGTAAACTGTCTACTGAATCACAGAGAAAATATGCATAACCATGTATGTATATATGCATGCAGTTGTACATGGTTATTTCTGAATTATTTATAATCATGCAGTATCTCAGAGCTGCAGCTAGGTATTCTCCAATATTGGAGAGAATGGAGCTCAGTCCCTGCTCATTTTCAGTGACTCTAATGGAGTCTACACTCTTTGACAAACAGAAATCCATGGATGTTGTATTAGTCAGCCAAGGGGGTGCTAATGTGAAATACCAGAAATGGGTTGGTCTTTATAGAGGGTATTTATTTGGGGTAGAAGTCCACAGTTACCAGGCCATAAAGTATAAGTTTCTTCCCTTGCCAAAGTCCATTGCCACGAGTTGGAGCAAGACAGCTGCCGACGTTTGACAGGGTTCAGGCTTCTTGGGTTCCTCTCTTCCTGGGGTTCTGTTTCTCTCCGAGCTTAGCTCCTCTGTTTCCACCACAAGGTCAGCTGTAGACTATCAGGCAAATGGCTCACTTCTCTTCTCCTGGGGCCTTCTCTCCAACATCAAAACTCCAGTGTCAAAACTGCTTCTCAAAAACTGCTGCAACTCTGTTCTTTGTGATGCCTTTTATATTTTACTCCCCACCCACCAAGGGGTGGGGCTCAACACCCTACAGACATAGCCCAGTCTATGCCCTAATCATAACTTAATCATGCCCAGATGAACAGATCCATTTACAAGCATAATCCAATATATATTTTTGGAATTCATAATTACATCAAATTGCCCAATGGCTATAGATGTGAAATCCTACAATCTATTCTTAGGTCTACCACTTATGGTTGAGCATGTGTGCCCTGTACATAGACCATTGTAGAGAGATTTGAGGTTTAAATGCACCCCCACATCACAGGGCAAAGGTTGCCTCTAAACTAGGGCACTGGGGAGGCCTTAGTGAAATCTTTTGTTCAGTTGAGTAACTTTTCAAACTTTACACTCACACAGGGAAATATTTTTTTCTAATTTACATCAAAGATTCTTATACAATAGTCATAGCCCTGCCTAACATGCACATAAGGCTCTTTCATTTGAGCTGTTTAAAACTTTACTTCCAACCATAGGCAATCATGCATTACTTTATCAATGCACCAAGAATCACTTATGATGGATTATATACAATTTTCTCCTTGTTTTTGCTTATTTTTTTATTCTTCTTGCTATATTATTCAACAACTCATTTTCTAAACAGATAGAATACAATTCCATCTTCAGCATTCAATACTGACTTAAACTAATTTTTTATATTTCTTCTGGTTACAAACTTAATTATTTGTTACCAGTTTTAGGTCCCTATATTGGTATATATACAAACACAAACATTTTTTATCATTTTGTACATAAATGACATTCCACATGTTTTATGTCTCTCCCTTTTACAGTTATCTTTGAAGTTGTTGAGAGTTAAGAAACTGTCTTATTTGCTTTTGAACCATCAGTATTCAGAAGGGTAGCACATAATATGCAGCTAAAATATTTGTTAAATGAGTAAATGAATGAGCAAAAGCATGAATGAATGCATGAAATAAACATGGAAAGGAAAAATCATCTGTTCTATTTCTGGCATTTTTATAGAAAACCAAAATTTTGTAAGCTTAAAAGTCTTTTTAGAAGAAAATAATAAATGACTATTGTGCATGTTAGATTAGAAAGCTGAATTATATATTATTTCAAGATTTCATCTATGGAGAAAGTCTAGAGTTAAACAGTTCAAGAGATATTACTTAGGATATGATAAGATGAATTCAGAAACAATTTATATGGAAACAACTACATCCTCTGGGGAATATTTTAGCAGAGGAAGGCATGTGGTAGCAAGTTTGAGGGCTTTGGTATTTATACTTTCTATTGAGTCAGAGTAGAAGAGCAGCAGTTTTCTATTGATTTCAGCCCAATTCTTTCTTTCCTTATGTCACTTAGAGTCTTTGATAATTTTTAAAATTCCTATTAAGAAATTTGAGTTATGAATAATGCCCCAAATTAGGTTTTAGTTTTCTTACAGAAGACAGTTTTTCAAGGATTTCATTTACTTCTGTATATGGCTTAATGTAGTCCTCATCAACATGAATTTCTATGACAACTTCAAACCACACACATTCACTCAGCATGTGAATTGTATTGCTTCAAATACCAGACTCACACAATTGACTATTTGGGAAGGGTTGCCCCTACATTGGTTATTTCATATATATGTTATTTTCTGTCAATTTTATTGAAACATATTCATAATTCACACAATCCATCCAAAGTGTACAATCAGTGATATTTGGTACAATCAGAGTTGTGCATTCCTCACCTCAATCAATATCAGACCATTTTCATTGCTCCAGAAATAATAACACTAAAATTCCAAAACAAAAAACAACAAAACTCTCTCTTTATAGTCATCTTTCAAGGTCTCTATCCTTCCCCTGCCATACATAACTTCTAATCTATTTTTTTTCTCTCTAATTTATATGTAGTTGCATTTTGCATAGATGGAGTCAAACAACACATAGTATTTTTTGTCAAGTTTATTTCATTTAGCATATTTCATTTTTTAACCATTGGTGGAAGCTTATTAATATATTACTATACATTTATGTCCATAGTTTGCTTTGGTTATATTTTTGCTTAAATATCACAGTACTATGACATAAATTTAATCTACATTTGTTCTCTTTCAGGAAAAAAATTCTTATATTTGCACTCTTAACTATACTCATTTTTCAAATGAGGTTTTACTATGCTGTATAGTCCCATGTTTCATTTTTTAGCTTTCCTCCTAATGATATACTGGACCTTAGCCATTCCCTTTAAATCACTATCATATCTGTATATTAGCAATAATTCCAGACATTATGATGTACTTTCAACTTTTCTATTAATTCCAAAAAATTTATAAACAATTTTTTTTTTACCAATTCTGTCCAGATTAATCCCCAGCTTTCCATCCTCTAACCTCATTCTATTTTCTGTTGAACTATATTCTAGTTATTAATTTCATGAGTTTACTCATTGTATTAATTCATATTAGTGAAATCATATAATATGTGTCCTTTCATGTCTGCCTTGCCTCATTCAACAGAATGTCCTCCAGGTTCGTCCATGTTGTCATATGCTGCTTGATGTAATTTATTCTTACAGCTGAATAATATTCCACTCTATGTATATATCACGTTTTATTTACCCATTCTTCAGCTGATGGACACATGCGCTGTCTCCACTTTTTGGCAATTCTGAATGATTACACTATAAACATTGGTGTGCACATGTCTGTTTGTCTCACTGGGCTCGGTTCTTCTAGGTATGAATCTAATAGTGGTCTTGGCAGGTCATATAACAGATCTTTATGTAACTTCGTTAAGAAACACCAAACAGTCTTCCACAGTGGCTATACCATTCTACATTCCCACAAACAGCGAATAAGCATTCCTATGTCTCCATATTCTTTCCAAAACTTGGAGGTTTCTGTCTTTTTAATAGTGGCCATTCTAATAGGTGTGAAATGATGTCTCATTTTAGCTTTGATTTGCATTTCCCTGAGAGCTGTGCTGTTGAACAATTTTTTTTCCATTTGTAATTCTTCTCTGGAAAAATGTTTATTCAAGTCTTTTGCCCATTTTATTTATTTTTTTTTATTTTTTAAAAGATACTTAGATTACATAAATGTTACACACAAAATATAGGGATTCCCATATACCCCACTTCCCACACCTCCCATAACCTCCCACATAAACATCCTTCATTAGTGTGGCATATTCATTGCAACTGATAAACACATCCTGGGGCTTTGCCATTAAGCGTGGACCATAGTTCACATTGTAGTCTACACTTTCTCCCACACAGACCTTCATGTTATGTGATGATATAAAATGACCTATATCTGTTTTCGCAGTGTCAATCAGGATGATTCCCAAGTCCTGAAAAAGCCCCCGTATTACAACTGTTTTTCCCTCTCCCTGCCCCCAGAGCCTCAAGTGGCCACTGGCTCCACATCAATGCTGTAATTTCTTCCATTGCTAGAATCACAATATGTCTATAGTAGAATACCATTAAGTCCACTCTAGTCCATAGCTCTTCCCCCAATATCGAGGATTCTGAGATGGTGAAGTCCACTTCACCTCCAATTGAAAGGGGGCTTATATCCCATAAGGAAGATGGGTGGGACTATCCTGCCTGCAGCTGCAGACTCTTTCCATTCCCTGGGATGGTCATTGTCCACATCATCTCCGGCCAGCTGTCCTGGGTGAGTCCAATGAGCTGTAGAGTAGGAGTTGCAGCTCTACCTAGGCTATGGCAGCTGGCGCATGGATGGCCGAAAGACTCAAGTCTCTGGACGTATACCTACAAACTCCAGCACCAAGTATTAGTTTGTTTCTTTTTAAACAATTTATTGAAGTATGTAATTCATACCTGAATATGCTTAAGCTGTAAGTGTTCAGTAAACATTGTGAACTTACAAAACAAACATGCATAACATCATACAGAGTTCCCACACATCACCCCACCACAAATACTTTGCATTGTTGTGAAACATTTGTTAACAAATTGTGAAAGAGCATCGTCAAAGTATTACTACTAACTATAGTCTGTATCTTACTCCCCTATATATTTGTTTTAAGGATTATTTATTTACTTTTATCCATTTTTACCTCCCACCCCTGTTTTTGCTGTTTTTGTGTCCATTTGCTGGGCAACTCTATGTGTCCATTTCCTGCCCTCTCTTCTTATCCTTTTCCTCCTGTCTTCACTGGGATTCGATTCTGGGAATCTCCGATGTTGGAGAGAGGTGTCCTACCACCTGTGCCACCTTAATTCCCTGTTTTTTGGCACATCTCATCTTGACTTTCCCTTGTGTCACTCTCCTGTTACATCATCATCTTGCTGCATGGTTTGCAGGGCCTGGCAGCACACCCACGCACAAGGCCTGGGGGTCTCACCCACTTGTGGGGCCTGATGGTGCACTCGCACATGGGACCTGGTGGCCCACACACCTTCTATATTTTTCTTTTTTAAATTTTTACTGGGAGGTCCTGGGGGTTGATCCCAGGTCCCTCCATATGGGAGACAAACACCCAACCATTTGAGCCACGTCCGTTCCCCTGCTATATCTCTTAAGATTGACCAAAGTTACCTAGAGTTATACTCTTTTACCATGCAGGATGGTCATATAATAAATCAGGCTTAGTTTATCACCAGCATTCTAAAAAACAGATCTAGGGAGAAAAACTAGGTCTGGGGACACATGCATGGTTTCTAATATAGTGAATGTTTAGCATATCCTGATTATCACAAAATCAGGAAAGCCACAATATTCACACAAGTGTAGGTTTAAATAGAAGGGACAGATGAGCCATATTCAGGGAAGACATATAAGTCCAACTCTGTCACTCTCAGGAGCACAAACACCAAAGTAGGGCCCACTGGCAAGGTACCAAACTCCAGAGCTATTCTCCCTGACCATAGGATGTGGGTGTCTCCAGAGCCCTCAGGAATCCCACTCTTTGCGGTGGTATCCACTTTGGAAGTCTATGAGATCTTGCTAAAATGTACATAAGCGTTACCTCTGGAATGACCTCCTGACTCACTTTGAAGTCTCCTATCCATATAAACTCATTTGTCTTTACCTTTTCCCCATTTTGTTTGAGGTCTTTTTCTAGTTGCATTGCTAGTTGGTACTTTGTAGCAATTCCTTGGTCCCAGAGAGGCTCATCCCCGGGAATCATGTCCCACACTGGGAGGAAGGTAATGCATTCATATCCTGAGTTTGGCTTAGAGAGAGGCCACATTTGAGCAACAAGGAAGCTCTCAGGATTTTGCCCCATTTTTTAATTGGGTCATTTGTTTTTTATTGTTGTGTTGGAGGATCTCTTTTTCATGTACATTAAATCCTTATTGGACATGTGATATTCAAATATTTTCTCTCTGATTTCACTGCCTTTTCTCCCTCTTCACAAAGTCTTTTGAGGTGCAAAAGTGTTGATCTATTTTTTTCTTTCACTGTTCATTCTTTGAGTGTAAATTTTAAAAACCCCACAACCTTTAACAACCACAAGATGTTGAAGATGCATTCCTACATCTTTAAAAAGTCTTCTGGTCGTTTTATGCTCCTGGCTTTTATATTTAAGTTTTTGATCTATTTTGAGTTGATTCATTTTTTAATACACTTTTTTATTTTTGTTTTCTAAAGAGACTTGGATTACATAAATATTAATTAAAAATATAGGGGATTCCCATATGCCCCACTCCCTAGCCCTCCCACATTTTCCCACATTAACAACACTCTTCATTAGTGTGGTAAATTTGTTACAATTAACACATTTTGAGCATTGCCACAAAGTGTGAACTGTAGTTTACATTCTCTCCTACACATTTTTGTAAGTTATGACAAGTTATATAGTGGCCTGTATCTGTCATTGCAATGTCATTCAGGACAATTCCCAAGTCCCAAAAATGCCCCAAATTACAGCTATTTTTCCCTCTCCCTTCCCTCAGACCCTCCTGTGGCCACTGCCTCCACATCAATGACAAAAGTTCTTGCATTGATAGAATCACAATAAGTCTTAGTAGAATAACAGTAGGTCTAGTCTAGTCTATCATTCATTCCCAAATCCTGAGGATTCTGGGGTGGTGATGCCCACACCACCTCTAATTGAGAGGGGGCTTAGATCCCATGGGGCAAATGGATGAGACTATTTTGCTTGTGGTTGCAGACTCTCTGTTCCTTGAGATGGTCAATGTCCATTCCCATTTCATTGTTAGTTGTCCTGCGTGAGTCCAATAAGTGGAAAGTAGGTGTTGCAAAACTGCTGAGTTTCAGGGCCTAACTGGTACATGGACGACACAAAGAATTCAATTTCTTAGACATATACTTATCAATTCTAGTACTAACTATTTTAAAATAGAAAGGGCAGTTGATTCTTTTACAGGAAGTGAGATAGGGGTCTTCTTTCATTCTTTTGAGTATGGATGTTAAGTTCTTCCAGCACAATTTGTTGAAGAGACTGTTTTGTCCCAGTAAAGTGAACTTGGTAGGCTTGTAAAAAAGCAGTTCAGTGGAAATGTGTGGGTTTATTCAGGTTCAAATAGCAGGGACAAAAGAACCATGTATAGGGAAACCACAACTAAGTCCAACTCTGTCACACTGGGAGGCATAAATTCCAAAGTAGGGCCCACTGGCAAGGTACCAAACTCCTGGGCTGTCTGCCTGCCTATAGTGTCAGGATGTCTCCAGAGCCTGCAGGAGCCCTGTTATTTGTGGCATTATTTATTTTGGCAGTCAATGAGATCCTGCTGAGACATGCATAAGCGTAAATCAGGAATGACCTCCCAACTCACTTGGAAGTCTCTTAGCCATACAAACTCATTTGTCTTTACCTTTTCTCCGTTTTGGTCAAGGTCTTTTTCCAGTTGACCTTGGTGCCAGGAAAGCTTTCCCTGGAACTCATGTCCCACACTGGGGGAAAGGTAATGCATTTATATGCTGAGGTTGGATTAAGCAAATCGAGCAGTCTCACAGAGCTAGAGTCTGGAAGGTAGGTTTACCAGAGTCAGAAAAGGAGAAGAAGTTTGTGAGTCAATGCCCATATGGGCAAAATCTATGATAAGGTGGAAGAGTTTAGTGGTGCAGTGGATGGGCATAACAGTGGTGCAGTGAACAAGGGAGAGGGTAGAGGGAGGGATAGGTGAACTATGGGAATTGCAGGTATGTGGTTGAAACTACAGTGTTGGGAATTTTGTTTTGGAAAATATGGTAGGGGAAGGTTACTGGTTTAAAGTGTTGGATGTGGGGAGCATACAGGACAGGGCACACCTGAGGCAGGCTTCTAGGGAGTGGGTAGTGTTCATCTTGTCATAGTGTGTTGTATCAGTGGGTGGAGACTCACATAAAGAGCAGGAAGGTGTTGGACTCCCATCCTGTAGAGTCCTGCTATGATCTCAGATAGAGTGGCAGGTATCTCTTGAAAGCATAAGCAGTGCCTAATTGGGGAGGACAGGCCAGTATGTCAAGCCCTCAATGTTGTTGCAAGTAACTATGAATCTTGTGCTTCAATGAGTTAATCATGATGGTTACCATGGGTCCCAAGGGGAGGGGGAGGAATAGACTAGATGGCTAATGGGGCATTTTTGGGGTGATGGAATTGTTCTACATGATCTTGCAATGATGGATACATACCATGTTAAAATTCATCAAAATTTCTATAAAATTGTATAGTCCAAAATGTAACCCATAATGTAAATCATTGATGATGGTTAGCAAGAAAGCCTTAATACTTGTACATCAATTGTAACAAATGTACTATCCACATGTAATATGTTATGAATAGGGGAAAAGGGAAAAGGGAGAGGATGTTGGGTATATGGGAATCACCTATATTCTGTATGTGACTTCTGTAAACCAAAGCTTCTTTGAAGAAAATGAAAAAATAAGACAGAGTGGGAGTAAATCGAAGATGTCACTGTACATACAAGACAACAGATCTTACAGTGATGAAAGACATAATGTCAAAAATATTTTTAATTTTATATATTTTTATTTTTTTATTATTTCAAACATTTAAAAATGTATATTTTACTCATTGTTTTTAAAAGTATCATTATATCATTTTCCTATTATTTTTATTTGGTTATTTTGTTAGCTTCAATTTTGAAGAAGTTTTGGGTCAAAGAAGGGTTACAACTGTGGCAGGGGAGGATCATTGGTGTGGGGTGTCAGAGATGGGCAATGCATGGGAGGAGGTTCACCTGGGGCATACCTACAAGGCATATGAATGTGTTCAAGTGTTCATGTGGCTTGTCACAGTGGGGGCAGTTTCACACAATAACCAAAAGAATATCAAATTCTCATCCTGTTTAGCTCTGCCACATTCTCTAAAGGGACAGCAAGAACCCCCCAACCACAGGGACAATGACTAGTGAAGGAGGATGGATCACTGATGGGCCCTTGATAGTGATGACTGTACCTATGAAACTTTACTTTTGAATTGGAACTTAGCCTAGTATTATAGGGTGCTTAAGAGTCACCTCCTGATGTCCTCCTTGTTGCTCAAAAAAATCCTCTTTTATTTACTTTTATAATTCATTGCATACACTTTCTTGGTATGCCAGGAGATGGCGTTCTTCAGTTGACCTCTCTTGCTCAAACCCTGGTTGGAATGTATACACT
>JAQZBX010063855.1:0-16616 GCA_029593785.1 Cabassous unicinctus
CTTCCCTCTACCTCCATTTTAAAAATATTCTCTTACGATTACATTACTAGACTCTTCTGAACATTGTTGAATAATAATGGGGTTGTTGACCATTCCTGCCTTCTTTCTACACTAAAGGGGACTAGCTTAGGTAATCATCATTAAATGCAAAGTTTGTGTAAAAACTCATTGCCAAATTTTAGTAAGTTTTCTTCTAGATTATTTTATTTAAAAATATTATTTGGATACTCTAAATTGTAACAATACTCTATATGAAATCTTAATATTATAGTAGAGCATAGTAAAGTATAAAATATGATAACACAGCGAGATTAAAATTTGTTGCTTTTTTTTTGAATGCTCATTTTCCCATCACCCTTGAAATTATTTGGTGATATTCTTTCTACTTAAGCAGGAGCTAGGTTATTTTTTCTATGTTACTGCCTCAAGGAAAGGAGGACACGGCAGAATGTGGAAATCAATAGAGTCAATTCCATGCTCCTGGGTTTCAGAAACCCAAGCCTTGAAGGACCCCAAGCATAAATAGATTTGAAGACGTAGATAAAGATGAAAACGACATTACCTACATGTTAAATAAAAATGCTCAGGACTAAGAAAAGCCATAAAGTTGGAGAAAAAACACAGAACTGTGTCTTCATACCCTGACTAATCCCTATTCCTGGGCCAATCTAAATATGGGTGTGTGTGGGGGCCTGGGGGGGGGGGTGGAGGCTGAAAGGCAGCAGGACGTTCGAAGTTCTTATTATTCCAGAACAGAGAAGATTTGTGACATTTACTAGGAAAGCACTGGGAGTCCAGATTTCCCCTTTGCCCAGGCTGCAGGCAGAGCACATGGGCAGCAGTCTAGTGGGGTAGGCTGCCCCAGAGATGGATCCTAATTGTCCTGCCACCTAGTGTTCAGGCCTTTGTTTAATTCAACCCCCTTGAGTGTGCACTGGACCTGGTAACTTCCTTCTAAAAAGTAGAATATAGTGAAAGTGATGGGAGGTCATTTCTGAGTCTAGGTTACAAAAAGATGAATGCGTCCATCTTGACGGCTCTCCTGCTTTCTCTCTCACAGCCCTTATTTTGGGAGAAGCATGTTGATATGGTATGGATTTTCCCCTATGGGGAAACCAACATGGCAAGGAACTTGTCTCTAGCCGAAAGCCAGTAAAACTTAAAGCCTGCGACTTCAACTACCACGTGAAAAAGCTTGAGGTGACAGCAGCCCTGGTTAACACCTTGTTTGCAACCTTGTAGAGACCCTGAGTGAAAAGACCAGTTAAACCCAGAATCCTGACCCACAGAAATGGTGAAGTATTAAATGTCTGTGGTTTTAACCTGCTAAGTTTTGACGTTATTTGTTTACCAAGAAATAGAAAATGCATGCAGCTAGATATCAATGTGTGAAATGTCTATACAGATAAATTTGAAACTGGCTCTCATCCCAGTACAGAGATAGTAGAATGATATGTGTTTTACTTGTGAATAGCCCTGAGGAAGTTAAGGATCTAAGAAAGTTGCAGAAAGTTTACTTTAGACTCAGAGTAGTGTGAAAGCAATGCAAGCAATCAAATATTTCCTAGATCTTTGACAGGGGAATGGCATTTACTGAGGGAAAATTGGAAACTTCAGAGGCCTTGAAGAAGATAAAAAGTTATCTGGATAAAAGTTATTTGGATAATAAGTTGTTTGAATAAAAGATGGAGTGCAAGATGGGAAAATGCACATCTCAAAGTATATCAGTCTGTTTAGATAACAAAGCCTAGATAGTGCCCCTCTTCAACAGATACTATGAGACGTGGAGTACTCTAATGCCTATCCCACTCTCCATCCCCAAAGAGATAGGTGAGAATTGAAGTGACTCATTAAATTTCTACCATGAGTTGGAATGTAGATCTCAAATATAACTCAAAGTGATTTTAGATAGGGTATATTACATGTCACACATAAAAAATATGTTGACTGAGGGAAGCAGATGTGACTTAAGCAGTTGGGCACCCGCCTACCACATGGGAGGTCCCTGGTTCAGTTCCCACACCTCCTAAAGAAGACAAGCAATACAGTGAACTGACACAACAAGATGATGCAACCAGATGACACAAGAGGAAACACAATGAGAGGCACAACAAGTGGGGAGTGGAGGTAGCTCAAGCCAATGGGTGCCTCCCTCCCATATTGGAGGTCCCAGGTTCAGTTCCCCATGCCTCCTAAAAAGAAGACAAGCACTTAATGAAAAGACATAGAGAGCAGATAGTGAGTGCAAACAACAAAGCAGGGGAGAAATAAAAATAAATAAATCATATATATATATATATGTATATATATAGGCTGAGATTCATAATGCAGTAATAAAACTCAGTTACCGGGAGAACAGAAAGTTGGCTCAAGGACAAAGAGCTGAAGCTTCATGCAAACCTTCTTGAGATCAGTAGGAAAGCGGGCTACCAGCATATTGAAAAATCTATTGGAAAGAAGAAAATCGTTCCTTGGAAATCAACTTACCCTTATAGTAGGTAAGTCAATGACTTTGAAAATATCCTGTCTCTATTAAGGACCTAGAAGAAAGAGGTGTAAACTAGAAAAAATGGTATTGGGTACAACATTGTAAGATACACAAGAGGAAGATGATGCATCTAATGCAGATAGGACTAATTCCTCAGTCAAACTGGTAAATGGTTATCATCAAATCCTGGGTGAGGAAGAAATGAAGACTGATACCAAATGTGCCACATATCCTTCATGGGTCAGTATTAAAAAGACCATGTTTTAAATGATATCTATTTTATCACCATGCTCTCCAGAAATTATTTTTACATATTTTCACAATCCCAGATTAAAGAATTCTTTCAAGCAATGTCATGCTTCGATGACAGCATCATTTACAGACCACAGATTCTAGTGCCCAAATATGGCAAAATTATATGAGTCAACCCTCTTTGTGGAATCCTGTCTAAAGATTTGATTCTCCCTCAATTTCTACAATTTAAAGCTTGTCTGTTCTGTATCATATAGGGTAGATGTTTCCTTTTGTTCATGCTAAGCTTAGACCACACAATTTCCATGGATTTAAGTCTGATCAATAAAACATTTCCCTTTTCCTTTGTAGTATATATTATATAGATACACACACACAGAATTATAATATCTTGGACAGTCCTAGACTTACAGAAATATGTGCTAATTTTCTTCTATCAATTAAGTGTATGTTATTACTTATTGTAATTATGCCAACCAGCCCTCAAACCTGTATCACCAAACCAACTTTGTTTGAAATAGAATCCTATATTGAATACAGCAGAAGAATAAATAACAATGACAAAAACAAATTAAGAAAATATATCCCATATAATGCATGAATGCCTCTAAAAGTCTGGACATAAATGGTTCATCTTCTTAGGGAAATAGATATAAAATCCAGATGATTTTAATAGCCTTATATTTGAAATCATTGTTCCTCAGAATTACTTTTATCTTTTTTAAAAAAATTACTTTCTCTCTCTCAAAAAAAAAATTCTTACGTTTACATCATGGCATATTACAGGTTCACTTAATGAGAGGCACAACAAGCTAGGACCCAACAGTGGAAAGTCCAATCATGTTTCAAGGAAATAAGTTCCACGGATGCTGTGCTTTCCACACATTTCCAGGTGCACAATTATTACAACTGACTCTATGATGCATGAGAAAATAACTCACATTTTTTTTTTACCAATACACTGATGGGTTAATCAAATGCAGAGGTGTCATTTTGTAGGTCTCTTAGAAATCCAATTTATAGTTATTTCTTTGTCAAGCTTCTTACTATGGCATCTATCACAATAACTTCACTTAGCTAATATCACTTTTCCTGACATCAGCCTTCAGAAAGATGCTGAAGTACTCTTATTTATTTTTAATTTATTCTTTTAAATAAAAATATGCCTGTTTGAACCACTTCTAGTTACATATTTTAAAGGCAGATAATATGTATTATATAGTCCAACTCTTTCCATTCTGAGGTTGAAATTCTCTTACATTGCTTTATAAATTGGTTTATTGCAGATTGAAAGTATTTTAAGAGTTTTAGTATCAGCCTAGTAGTAATAATAATATAATAATTATTAGAACAAAAACATATACTATGCTTGTTACATGCCAGGCAATCTCTAAGCACTTCACTAATTTTAATTCATTAACTAATTTAATCCTCACAGTAACTCAATAACTTAAGTAATTAAAATATTGCTATTTTACAGATGAGAAAGCTGAGGCACAGAGAGTAAAAATAAAGTACCCCAAAGCAGTCAACAAAAGCAGAACCAGCAACGAAGCCTAGGCATTCTAATACATTTCTTTGTTTTTGTTTTTGTTTTTTCCGGGGAGAGCGCGAACGCAGTCCCCCACTACCACAAATTATGCAGTCGAGTTTCCCACATTTGGGGAAATCGCAGGCGTCAGCACATCCAGAGTGCAATGTATAAGCCTCGCCCTGGGGAAACCACCTTCCTGATCATGGTATCTCCCCTGTCAGGTAAGTTCTAATACAATTCTGACATGTATTCGCTCAGTTCCCTTTGCTTAATGAAAGTTAATTACTATATTACTTTGCCATTAGAATTATATCAATTATAATTTAATCAATTGATATAGAATTATATCAATTATAATTTAAGTCATTACCTTCATGAGAACTTTTCAGGAAAAACGTGTGAGATTTGTTAGCAAATTTCTTTTAATATCACATGTGGAATGTATCCTGATTTCAGAGATTTTAAAATATATTTTAAAAGTGAGCAAATATAAAAGGTGGAAATCATTTTTATGTATCAAGTCCTTTAGTTGGAAAACACGAAATAAACTGCTTTACTTGATATTTGAATTTATGGAAAAAGAAAAAAATTGCACATATTGATGAGGGCAGATTTCAGTGATGGAGAAGGAGGACGTGAAGGAGGAAATAAAAATTAAGAGACGGAAGTTTAACGTCACTACGGGCTTTCTATTTTGATAACCATTTATCTTAACAGCAGGGCAGTATAATAATGGCATTACATCACAGTTCTCACATCACAAATAGACAATGATAACAATAACATCATTTGGAGCTATGCTAGTGACATGTTAGAAAGTGTAATAAAAAACAAATCTCTATTAACACGATTAAGGTATAAAATTTCTATATTTTTTTGTTTTGTTGTTGCTGTGTTCTTTTTGTATATAGAATTAGGCCAAAATTTACCTGTGAATTCTAGAGACTTTCTAAGGTATCACCTAGGGAACAAAGTTTTTGCTGAGGAATTCTAACTGCAGGGTAAAGCCTACTCTGAGATCACTTTCTTTCTTTGGAGAATTAGCACTCAGGGAATGTACAGGGCACATCTGTTGATCTATTCTACCCAACATTTGTTTTCTCCTTTTCCTGCTATGAGCACCTCCACTGCCAAACCTCCCCACCACACACACGCACACGCACACATACTTTCCTATCTTTCTTTAGGGTATCTACTTCTCCCCACTCTATTCCATGTCACTCTGGTAGAACTTCTAATCCTGGTATCGTCGCACTGGCCATGGTGAATGGTCCCAAAGATTGGGCTTCGGCAAAAACCAGGCTAATCAGGGCCCTGCTCTCAGGCTTATGTATAATAAATCAGAGAAAGAAGAGTATTTTCTCTGAGATTGCAAAACTGTAATAATTACATTGGACTTAGAGTGGACTGCAGCCATTTTGGTCTCTCTGCTCACTTCATATAGAGTTAAGGAGTCTACATATAGAGCTATGAGATAGATAGAAAGAGAACATTATTTATCTATAGCCTATGAGGTTGACCATCTCCTCCATTCTGGTCTTTCTGAGTTACATGAATCAATAAATTTTCCTTTTGTCTCAATTGGCTTTCTGCCACTTTTAAACAAAAAGGAGAAAAGAGGAAAAGGAGGATAATTCAATTCCAATTACAGGATTTTGTAAGTTACCTGGACAATAGTGGTATTTTAATGACTCTTTTCAAGAGTTGCCTGCCTAATGTACAAACAGCCATAACAATAACAACATTTGGGAAATATGTTAGATCCAAATCTAAAATTGCAACAAAAACAAACTGTAGGGATTAACACCACTCTTCTTTATCTGCACATTCTAGTGTATTTCTTCCCCACAAACCACAACTCCATGAGTCCTAAGACGTCTCTAAAAGCTTCCACCGCTCTGTAAACAATGGCAAAGATACTGGGCAGACTTGTTTACTAAGGCCTCTCAACCTCAGCTTGCATCAATTACTCAGGAACACATATTTTTGGTTGGTTGGTTGGTTGTTTTTTTTCCCCTAATATTCAAAGCATTTCGGGTTGGAAAGGGTTCAAGAGACCTTGGAGCCATTCTAGCTGCTATGCATTTGAATAAAATGTCCACACTTAATCAAGCATGTCTGACAAAAGTCACCTGAGAAGAATTTTAATAGTTTGCATTCCTCAGGTCCAGCTCTAGTCTTAGCTAATCTTTCAGGACATGTGTATCTTGGCAAAGTTCCCTCTGTAATTCTGATGTTCATCCCTCATTAAGAACATCTGCCATGTATAAATTGGTTTTCTCTGTACATGTGCCTCAGTAAAGTATATGCTCTGAGATTAGGGACCCTCTGTAATTAACAGAAATATAATCTGGGACAGACAAAATGGAGGTACTCAATAAATTTGTGTATTGTTAATTGATTAAGCTGATTTGAGTTCTTTATTAATTTCTCTAGCAGAAAATAAACTACCAAAATTCATGGTACAGTGATTTGTTTCTGTAAAATGAAACACTTGCTCTAGATTAGAGCAGTTTCCTCTCAATCACTAGTTTTATTCAGAGAACATGCTAAACTCTAAGAACAGGTATGTACAGTTCAACAGACTTGTACTATTCACCTACCATGGAAGTCATTGTGTAAGAAGCTGATCAAACTGGGTAAGGTGAGATGAGGATAAGTTCCAGTCCTTAACAACTATGAAATATTGAATTTACCCATCATTATTGGTGTCCATCACAAGCAGTTCTGGCCTAGGCTAGATGTGCCCAACAAGACACAACACAAAAGGACTATTTCTTAACAAAGTGTGCCCAGATGTGGAGAGGCATGTGCTAGATAATTAGAACAAATGGGACTGCAAAAGTACAGCCATAAATCTGAAGACGCACAGGAAAAATTAATTCCTTCCTAAAATAGAACTGACAATGATGGGGATACATTTATTTATCCTATCTAAAATAGAATCCTATCTAAAATAGATGGAACCGGTCCTTAAAGATTAAAATCAAGACAGCATGTCATAGTTTTGGGGGTCAGCTTAGATATCAAGAAGAGATCAGAATCTCTCAATCTCTACCTCCTTGGCATGACAGATATTCAAAAACCTTAAAAGAAGATAACACTTGCAGGCGTGTGCATGCACACACACACACACACACACACACAATGATGCTTGAAATCCCTTTACAAAAAGAAAAGTATTTCACCCATCAGAGAAGCTTGAAATTAATACCTGGAGGCAATGGAGGGGGCTTTATTGCTTAAGTGCAGTTCACCAGAGGGACGAAGCAAGGATGACTTTATCATTCAAGCTGAGACACTTTTGAGAGTCAAAGAGCACACTGATAATGACAGCATATATATATATCTATATCTGTACTATCTCAGAGAAATCAAAACGTATATTTATTCTACGCAAAAGGAGTGAAATTAGAGGGCAGAAAGAATAGTATTTTTACCCTGTAAATCTCATGTTCAAGTCTTGTTTCTGTCTTTCCATGATATCTGGCAAGTCTTTTAACACTCAGATTTCATTTCCTTAATAATAATAAAAAAAAGAACAAGTTAAATCTTTTATCTCAGATTGTTGTTTTGAAACAAATACAATCGATGTGTATGCAGTTAAAAACTACAGTTTTCTTTTCTTTTCTTTTTTTCTTTTGAAGTACAATTTTTATTGAAGAAAAGAAGGACCTGAAAAGGCCCTAGAGAGCTGAAGTGAGAAAGGAAAGAAACTCAAAAGGATTCAAGAGGCCAAGAGAGACCATGTGCAGTGAGCATGGAGTTTTTATTTATTGCCTGGGGTGTGGGGTTGAGGAATTAGTTGAGAACTTTCTTGAAGGCAGAGGGCACCACCTGGAGGTAATGTGGGTGCATTATAGTTTATAGACACAGCCTCTCTGAGTTTTTGTATTAAGGGCAATTTTGTAAGCATTTTCATCAAGGGAATTGATCATGGGGAGCTGGCAGACAGCCCAGCTTATTATCTAGAGTAAACTCTGGCCCTACTCTGATCCATTTAAACATTAAGTCACCTTCTAAAAATCCTTGCTAGTAATCCTTCAATCTTTCTTAGGTCTACTTTAATCATAACTAAGCCTGCGGTTGATGGGGATTCAGGGACATTAGATACTGGCCCCATGTCAATGGTACCTGAGCTGTATGATCTTGAGTAAATCACCTTATTTCTGAAATCAGGATCCCTAAAATGAGAGACCAGTATGGTTTAGCCAAGTGGTTAAGAGCAATTACTCAGAAGGCAAATATGAATTCAATGTCTGGCTCCACCACATACCTGAGGAAACTTATCTATCTTTCTAAAGCTTTGTATTTTAATCAGTAAAATGAGGAGCACAGTAATACCCATGCCGTAAAGTTATAAGTACCTGAGATTCAATGTAGGGGATGCTGCATTTAATAAAGTTACCATAGCACCTGGTGCTATGGTAAGTGCTCAGTAACTACTTGTTTTCATTTTGTTTTTGGTTTTAATTCCATGGACCTTCCAAACTAAAGCATTATAATATTTAACCTATTTGTAAAGATAAGTTACTCTGAAGTAAAGTAGGTTTTATCACTTATAGTAGACTGTATTTTCCAAGGATCACCACACCAATGTAAATCCATCCTACATTCTCTTCTTAAAATGCAACTGACACTCCTCCACTAAGAACTGAAGTCTACATTTTCTTCCCTCAGATGAATATTCGTAACTGCAAGGACCAATATAGTACAACAGAAGTGATGCTGCACAACTTCCAAGGCTGAGTCTTAAATAGGCAATATACCACCCACCTGGCTCTATTCTTCTTAGAAATATGCTCCTTTGGATGCCAGAGTCAACATGTAAGACGTCTGGCTAACTAAAGTTTCCATGCTGGAGAGACCACATGGAGAGGCCATACAAATAAAAACAGACATGCCCAGGGATCCCCAGTTATTTCATTTCCCAGCTGTTTGAGTCATCCCAGAATCAACTGCCAGTCATGTGGCGAGTGAGGTTTCAAATGACTTCAGCTTCTGCTTTTGAGCCAAGCCCTTCCAAAATTGCAGGATCACAAGGAAATTAAATTACTGAAGTTTTAAGCCACTAACATTTGAAATGGTTTGTTATGTAGCCATAGTAACTGGAACATTTAGTGTTTAAAATGCATTCTTTATATGGCCATTGACCTAACAGGTAACAATTTCAGCTTCCTAATTGTGGAGTTCCAATTCATTTTCTTGATTTGTTGCTCGAATATGTGTTCCATGACTCTGCAAACCTCTGAATAACCAGTTACCTTTAAAGCAGACTCAATTAAACACCTATATTTAAAAAATGTATCCAAGTAGTTTTTCACCTGCTAGCAAATCTTTTCTGTGTCCTAATTCCATGCAGATTGGGATTTACAGTATAATTAAGTTCAGGTATAATGTTAATTTTAGTTCATAATATCCTAATGGGCATATTTCTTAATTTTTACCTGTTCAGTATTTTAGGCAAATCCAATTTAACCAGAGAGCCCAAGTTTATATATATATATATAAACTTGTACTATATATGTATTTTTTTTCAAGTGCAGATAATGTTTATATTTGTTGGGAACTTTACTTATAGGGAAAAACAAATTTATCAGGAGCTTCTTAACAATATTACTTCAATTTTAACTTTTAAAATCTATTATATTGAAAATTACTTGAAATCCAATGCAAATGTAATAGCTTATAATATTCAAGAATAAAATAACCAAATTCAGGTATTTGGAGGTCTTTTTATTTTGGTTCTCAGCCACCAGCTTCAACAACTCAACATTAATTGTATAGGTGTTATAGGCAGTGTTTTAGAGCTGTTTATCCATGATTCCTCCTTAGCAACTAAAGTCTCATTTCAAAGAGAAGCATAGAAAACAAACAAACAAGCAAACAAAAATCTCAAGAATATGTGCTTTTTCCTTCCCTTTGGTGTTAATTTGCCCTATTAAGTTCCTAATGATCCCAAATAAATAAAATATTTTAAGAACAAAAATTTAAAATTTGAGGGGCAAATTATAGGGCTTTTTAATACACTTTTAAAAACTCAGGAAGACTCTATCCCTTGGAAGAGAAGATGGCAGAGTAATCAAATCTGTTAAACTGTTCTTTTAAAACCAATTCTAGAAATTCATAGTTTTAAAAGAGAGAAGTGAGTTCTCAGTCACATCAAGAAGAATTTCCCACCCCTCCACTTTAGTTTGATTCTCCTTGTAACTTCTATTATTTTTTAATTATTTTTTCTTCTAAATATATATGTTTCTAAGTATATGTTGCAGATTGTTGAAAATAGTTATCACTCATATTCATCTGAATTTGCATTATTGGACACCTATCCCAAATCTCACATAGACCCCAAAAGATGGAACTATGATAGAGTAGAAGTGCCAATATGATCAAGAGAATGGAAGAACCGTCATCTAGGGATGAAATGTTGGGCTCTGGACAAAAGGAAAATATGCTGATAAGTTCTATTACAAGACTATGTAGTCATAAAAATGTCAATAAAATCCTATGAGTGGTGTGGCCCTTGGTGGACTTTAAGAATGAGAGAGTTGGCATTTGAATTCACTGTAGAGCACATGGTATTAGAAAGTGCACATGGTATTTAGAAATCAGGAGCCAGATTCCCAGTTCTAATGCTGAGACTAGTTAAAAGTCAAATCTAAAGTCATGTAATTTTGTTCAATCTCAGAATCCACACCAGCTCACAAATGGGTTGTACTAGGGATCTTTTCCTTGGGTAAAAGGAGAGGTTTTAAAGGATATCTCAACCTCCTAATATTTTATGAACATGTCATATGGCGGGGAAGAGTACCTACACCTTGATTAGATTCTCCAGGGGTCTGTGACTCTTTAAAGTTTAAAAAATCACCTGATTAAACATTTTCCATGAGCTCTTTCAGAGCACATATTGTATATATCAAACCCATGGGATAAGCTCAAGCCAGTGTTCTGAGTATTCTTTTAGTTAAATAGTACAAATTTATTGATACACAGTGAGTCATAAAGAACAATCAGAGATGATTAGAGTTTATCTATAACCTTTCAATATGAAAGTAAAGGCAAAGAAATATACCATGCTAAAATCCAAGCCATGGTGTTGCTCAATGAAACATTTCAGCCCACTCTACTGGAAAAAGAAAATGAATACTGCGTCATGGATCAGAATAGTTAAAATAAGTAATAATGGTTATCTCACTAAGATTATTGAAGTTTTTCATCAGGAGGTTCATCTGTACTTATAAAGAGTTTTCACTAAATCCTTGCTCACAAGAATTCTCAAAGTCATTGTGGTACTGTTCTCACTTCTAAGTATTTATCCATGCGTGACTATTGATAGCCTTTGGGAGCCTTTTTCACTCTTTGCATGGGGCTCTAATTTCAGTGGTGTCTCCAAGCCTTTACTCATGACCAGTTCCAAAGGTAAGAAATCCTGCAAGATTATTTCTAAACCACCACCTGATATAAAACACAAATTTGCCATTTCTGACTTATATAAAATTGATATTATAGTATTTCAACACATTTTTTCAGGTATTATCTGATGCTGTCACATTTGCAAAACGCACTTCACTTTCATCATACATCAAGCAGGATGTATCAATTGTAGAATCATTGGCTGCATGAGGATAATAAGAAATTACCATTTCAGCTTAAACTATTCAAATGATGATTACTACCAAGAGTACTATTTTTTTCACAGTAGGTAATATGAAATTTATACTCTGCCACTTAGAATGATTTTCTTTTAGCCTGACATTTTATGTTAGAATTTCTTTAGATATTTATGGGAATTTTTAGTCACCATATATTTCCTATTATTTCTCAAGTTCATTTGCAGTAAGTTGATTAATTAAAGTAACCTAGTTGATTGTTATTTTAGTAGATCTGATTTATCCCAAGAAATGTGGTTTCATTTCTCTTGACATTTTGTCCAGAGCACCTATATTCTTATTCATATTTTGTCCCGATCACAGTTTGTGATCTGCTCACCTCAGCAAAAGGCTCAGATATGCCCATCCACATACTTTGGAGACCATCTTCCCCTTAAGTGCACTGTTTCTGGGGCTTCCTTATTCATCAGTTATCCGCATTGCTCACATTGTGCCAAGAGCAATTATGAATTATGTTCTCTAGCCAATGACCTTGGTGCAAAAATAACCCTTTGACAGTGAATCTTTACATTAGTGGCAGTGAGAAGGTGACTTATCTCATTTCAACAGTAAAAGGGTCTTTAGAACAGGTCACATTTTTTTCCCCCTGGCAGATTCACTAATATTATAAGAAAAATTTTAGTAAGAAAAAATAAAGCACAAAGGCTAAAGCTTTACTAATGAAGGTAAGAAAATGCTAGTCCTCTTCTCTAAAACCCTGGACTTCGGATTACATTATTACTACTTTCTAGCAAAGAAGTAGGCTCTTCACTGTTTAAATTCTAATTTTGTTAATATGCCATATTATATCCTCCATGAAGTGTCCTGACAACATCCACAGATCTATATGTTCTTGTGACTCCCCACACTCAAACACTTTTTCTTAGGTTGAATTCCCCAGAAACAGACTCCAACTGGAGATCTGTATACAGTGATATATTAGGGATGGCTATCAGCATCAAAAATCTGCAAAAAAGTGAGGAAGCAGCATTGGGTAGAAGGAAGGGTTGAGCTATTGTGGTGTAGAGGCCTTGGCTGAACTCAGGGTGATTTCTGAACTTGATGATCTTTAAAGATACCCTGGATTAAGGCAAGGTGACAGGGACTTTGTGATCCCATAATGACCAGTCATTGAATGTGACTTCCACTGGGCAGGATGGGAGTGTTAACTTCGAGCAAGTTAGCTCTCTTCACCTGAAGTAATCTGGGGAAAGACTAAGCTGATGGCCAGCAGCAATTAACTCTCTGTAGTTGCCAGAATCAGTTCTTTATTACTAAGGAAGAATATCTGGGTGACACAGCATAGCATCCACGAGAGTTTATCCTTTGTGCAGTTTTAACTGACTTATAAATTCACCAGTTTCACAGATTGCTTTTTTTTTACACTTTCCCCTTAATTAATTTTTTTAAAATTTATTGATGTATATCACTCATACATAAATATACATAAACAATAAGTGTATTGTACTGGTTGTGAACTTACGAAACAAACACACATAACATCATACAGGGCTCTCATACCTCATCCTACCACCAATACCTTGCATTGTTGTTAAACATTTTTAACTAATGATTAAAGAGCATCCTCAAAATATTACTACTAACCAAAGTATTTTCCTCCAACCCACCCTATTATTATTATATCATTTATACATGAACTTACATAAATAATAAGTTTATAGTAAAAGTTGTGAATTTACAAAGCAATCATGCATAACATCATACAGGGGTCCCATTCCTCAACCCTCCATCAACACTTTCCATTGTCGTGAGACATCTGTCACAAATTATGAAAGAATATTGTCAACATCTTGCTACTAACTATAGTCCTTATCTTACATTTGGTGTATTTTTCCCCCAAGCACCCTATTATTTTTTAAATATATTTTTATGATAGAAGTTGTAAACTTACAAAAAAAGTATGCACATGTGCAGAATTCCCAAACAACACCCCTCTATCAACACACCACACCGTGGTGGAACACTTGTTACAGATTATGAGATAATATCATCCAATTATTACCAGCTCCATAGCATACATTTGGCATAATTTTTCTATACTCCCCCATTATCAACACAGTACATGTTTGGCAGAGATGCATGAATATTACAATATTACTATTAACCACAGTCCATAGGTCACTCCAGTTGTATTTTTCACATGTTCCTCCACATTCCCACCACCCTGCAATAGTGATATACATCTGCTCTAGGTCACCAAAGACACTCTTGCATCTGTACCATCAACCATGATTCTCATCCACCTCTGGGTTTACTGTGCTGTTCAGTCCCTAGATTATGCTCTAGCTTTCTGTCAATTTGCATTTACATCCCTAGACTACCATTTTCAGCCACATCCCCATTTATAAACCAGATGTTACTCACTATAACGTGTTACCATTAACTCTGTACATTTCCACATTTTTACAGTAAAGCTAATTAAAACATCTACATACATTAAACATCACCAGTCCATCTCAGTCCTCCTCTTAACCTCTTTAAGAATCCACTACCTACCACCAGGTCTTGAAGATATTTTCCTATATTTTCTTCTAGAAGCTTTATGGTTCTTGCTTTTATATTTAGGTTTTTAATCCATTTTGAGTTAATTTTGTATAAAATGTGAGATAGAGGTTCTCTTTCCTTCTTTTGGCTATGGATACCCAGTTCTCCCAGCACCATTTGTTGAATGGGCTGTTCTGCCCGAGCGGGGTGGGTTTGACAGGCTAGTAAAAGATCACTTGACCATAAATGTGAGGGTCTGTTCCTGAACCATCAATTCAGTTCCATTGGTCTATGTGTCTGTCTTTATGCCAGTACCATGCTGTTTTCACCACTGTAGCTAGGTAATATGATTTAAAGTCTGGAAATGAGTCTTCCAACTTTGCTGTTCCTTTTTAAGATGTTTCTGGCTATTCAGGACCCCTTTCCCTTCTAAATAAATTTGATAATCATGTTTTCCATTTATTTAAAAAAATGCTGGTAGGTTGATGCATTGAATCTGTACATCAATTTGAGTAGAATTGACATCTTAATGATATTTTGTCTTCCAAACCATGAGCATGGAATGTTCTTCCAATTATTTAGGACTTTTTTTATTTCTTTTAACAATGAGTTGTAGTTTTCTGAATACAAGTGCTTTATATCATTGGTTAAATTTATTCCTGAATATTTGGGTTTTATCGGTCATATTTTATTTATACCACTCTTTTGACACTTTTAGCTATTTTTATTAGTATAGTCTACATTTCTATACTCTCTTCCAGGTCTCTCGCTACTATCTTTTATTTTCAGGCTGTAGCACACCCTTTGGTATTTGCTGCAAAGTCAGCCTCTTGGTTATAAACTCTCTCAGTTTCTGTTTATCTGTGAATATTCTAAACTTGCCCTCATTGTTGAAAGACAATCTTGCCAAATATGAGATTCTTGGCTGGAAGTTTTCTCTTGCAGTAACTTAAATATATCACACCACTGTCTTCTTTCACCCATGGTTTCTAATGAGAGATTGGCACTTAATCTTATTGGGTATCCCTTATATGTTATGCATCGCTTTTCTCTTGCTGCTCTCAGAATTCTCTGTCTTTGGCATTTGACATTCTGATTAGTATGCGTCTCAGAGTTGGTCTATTCAGATTTATTAAATGAGAGTACACTGTGCTTCTTGGACATGGATATCCATGTCCTTCAGTAGGATTGAAAATTTTCTACCTTTATTTCTTCAAATATTTCTTCTGCCCCTTTTCCCTTCTCTTGTCCTTCTGGGACACCCATGACATGTGTTTGTACGTCTCTTGCTGTCATTTAGTTCCCTGAGAACTTGTTCAATTTTTTCCATTCTTTTCTTCTTCTGTTCTTTTGTATGTTCACTTTCAAAGGCCTTTTCTTCAAGCTCACCAATCATTTCTTCTGCCTCCTCAAACCTGCTATTATATGATTCTAGTGTATTTTTTTTTAAGATTTTATTTTATTTATTTATTTATCCCCTCTTGCTGCTTTTGCTCACTGTGTCCATTTTGCTGTGTGTTTTTCTGTGTCTCCTTGTCTCCCTTTGTTTCATCATCTTGCTGCATCAGTTCACCTCACTGTGTGGGCCATCAGCTCACCACGCCACGCGGGCTGTCAGGTCACCACCATGCATGGGCCATCAGCTTACACTGCTGCGCGGGCCAGCTTGTCTTCACCAGGAGGCCCTGGGGCCTCCCATATGGTAAACGGGGGCTCAAACACTTGAGCCACATCTGCTTCCCTCCAGTGTATTTTTAATTTCATTTATTGAGCCTTTCATCCCATAAGATCTGCGATTTTTCTATGTATGCTTTCAAATTCTTTTTTGCATTCATCCAATGTCTTCTTAATATCCTTAATCTCTTTAGTTATCTCAGTGAACTTACTAAGGAGATTTGTTTGAACATCTATGATTAGTTGTCTCAACTCTTTCATGTCATCTGGAGGCTTATCTTGTTCCTTTAACTGGGCCATATCTTCCTGTTTCTTGGTGTGGATAGTAATTTTTTGTTGGTGTCTTGGCATCTGGCTTACTAGAGTATTTATTCTGGGTGCAGTTTCCCTCTTTAGTTTAGGGCTTTCTTGGCCTTTCTCCCTTGCTGTTTGTGTAGTAGGAGCCAAGGATGTAATTGGTGCTGCAAGCTGTGGAGGCTCAAGCTGCCCTCATTGCCCCAGGGACCAATGAAGC
>JAQZBX010063856.1:0-16622 GCA_029593785.1 Cabassous unicinctus
TACACACACACTGTGCTAGATGGGACGGTGCCCCAGGCATCTCGCATTCCCAGTGGGGGCCAGCATGGACCTCTGCTCCCCACTTTGCGCTTTCTCTAGGTCTCCACCAAACATTGCCTCTTCAGAAAAGCCCTCCCTGACCACCCTACCTAAGTAGATTTTGTAGTTGTCATTCACTGACACTTAAACCTGTCCTTTTCCTCTGAAGCTTTCCTAACTACCTGTATATTGTTGATCTCCCCACCTAAGTTGTTTTTTTTCAAAATTTTGTTGTTACCACCTAAGATTTTAACTACCAGTGAAGCATATCTGTTTTGCTCACCACTTAGATCCTTGCCTGGCCCAGTGGAGGTGCCCAATTAAATTTTAGTGGATAAATGTATGAACCTATTAAATGCTCAGTGCTTTTATTCCTGAGGAAGGAAATGCAGAAACACATTTAAGTTTTCCTCAGTTTAACATTTAACAATACTTTAATACTTTAACAAGTATTTCAAACTATAGGAAACAATTTCAGACACTCATGTATTAATGTATTTTAAGGAAAATTTCAACAGTGTTTGAAATAAAGATTTCTTATCAGCATTGGTTGCCCCCAATTTCTCACCTTGAAATGTGAAGCTCCAGATCACGGCTCATCTCCTCAGTGAAGTAAACTTGTCCTGACCGCAATGGCCCATCTGAAGCTCTCCTTCTCTGTATACCGGTAGCACTTATTCTTACTGCATAAATTCAGCATTTAGTTATCTGCTGCCTAAAACAGCCAGCTACTTGCTTCACATATAGTGCATTCTTCTTCATGGTATCTTAGTCATCTTTCACTGATAAATTACAATTCTTTTGATCCATTATTTCTCATAATTATGGCCAAATAATAAGCATTTCATGAATGTTTGGACCAATTATCTGGTGATTCTCTGAGCAATCTATTAAACACTTGGCAGTTGGGCACTTTCATCTCCTTCCCAGGAGGCAACCCCTTCTTCCTACCTTGGCAAGCTCTTTCTACCTGGAACCATGGTGGGGTTTTTTGTTGTTGTTGTTGTTTATTAATTTTTTTTTTAATTTAAAATTTTTTAGAGGTACAGGAGTCAGGCATTGAACTCGGGACCTCGTATGTGGGAAGCTGGTGCTCAACCACTAAGCCACATAGACTCCCCTCACAGTGGTTTTTAAAATGTAGTCTCTAGTTTAAATTAATTAGAGGTTGTGAACATGAACTAGCTATAAAGAGTCAGTAAGAAAAAATGCATATATAACCCCTCTGAGAGACAGAGAAGCAAGACATCAACAGAAAGATTTCTGTTTTTTAAAACTACCATGGTATGCTCTTTTAGATGGTCTGACTTTTCCCTCCATCAGGCTAGAACTAGAGATGAGAGGAGCACATATGAATCCACACCTGAAGGTGGATAGCAGCCTGATCTGTTGCAGAGCCTCCTCTTGTTCTGGTCCCCATTCAAAACTAGTAGGTTTTCTGGTCACCCGGTAAATGGGCCGGTGCAGCACACCCACATGAGGAATGTGTTGTCTCCAAAATCAGAAGAGGCCAATTAAGCATTGTGCCTCTTTTTGTTTGTCGGAGGGGCCAGATGCAACAGCTTATCCTTCACTTTAGAAGGAATATCTCTACATACCCCACTCCTGGTACCAAGCTGTATTAGTCAGGGTTCTCTAGGGAAACAGAACTCACAGGAGATATCTGTAAACAGTATGAAATTTTATAAAATTATCTCATGCAACCATGGGGGTACACAAATCCAAATTCTATAGGGCAGGCTGCAAGCCAGGGACTCCAGTGAAGGTCCTTGTTGAGTTCCCCAGGAAACGCTGGCTATCTGAAATAGGGATGGGAGTTTTCTCTCCGAATGCTGAAATCACTTCTTCTTTTAAGGCCTTCAACTGATTGGATGAGATGTCACTCACTGCTGACAGCAATCTCCCCAGTTGATTGTAGATATAACCAGCCGTCTATGCAATCAACTCACTGATGCTTAAAGTTCATGAAATGCCCTTGTATTACAGTTAGCCTAGTGCTTGCTTGACCAAACAACTGAGCACCATTACCAGGCCTAGTTGACACATTAGCCTGACATTCACATATGGTGTTTCCAGTTCCGCCATGGACATCTTGAGTGACATTGGACATGTTGTTTTGCCTTGCTGTCCTGTAGTCCCCTCCCTTGGAGATATCCCTCTAAGCTATAGATCCACCTAGTACTAGGAATTAATAATAAAAATGTGTAAAGTGCTTTGTCAATGAAAGAGAATAACATAACAGAAATAATATGCAACAACACCCCCAAAAAATGATCCATGTAAAACTAATCAACAGTTTAAAGTGAAAAATAATTAAAAGTAGTGAATAGTGGTTCTCAACCACAATTTCGGCCCACCTAACGGGCTAAAGACACTGGGTGGCCTTCGGGAGACTGAAGGGAGTGCATCAATCTATATTCCATATAGGTACCATATCTGCCAAGACAGTTTTACTTGCGAAAAAAATAGAGGCTTGAATCAAGAGGCTTGACACAAACTGGCCTAAATAACATGGGAATTTATTATCTCAAAAAATAAGAAATCCAGGTTACAGCCATGTTTGATTTTGCCATTCAATGGTGTTCTCAAAGGTTCCTTCTAGGTACTTTCCCTCCACCCATTCATTCATCCTCTTTTTCCTCAGGCCATCTTACTCATGGTTGCATCATGGCTGCCAACAACAAGAAGTTTCCTCCTTGCATATCCATGGGAAGAAAGAGAGGGGGGAGAAACCTCCTCCCAGAGCAGGGAAGATAAGCCTTTCCCTTCAGTCTGATTGGCCAAGTTAGGTCATAAGTCCACCCCGGACCAATTACATTTGCCAGGGAAAAGCCATGCTCTGCTTGACCTAAGTAATCAAGATCCCTCGGGACCTGGGGGTGGGGATACTTGAAGAAAGCTGGGGTTCTAATTCAGGAAGGAGGAAGACAAGGTGGATCCTGGGTCAGCCACCAAGAGCATCATCCACCACAGGTGTGAAGTGTTGTTTGGAAACTGAATACGTAACATGTAACATGTCGTTGCTTCTGTTTCCAAATGGAAAACCTTTGAATAAAACCTCATTTCCTTTGGGAAAGTCAGTGCAGTCCTGTCTCCCTCTGCTGGAATTATAGCAAATTGTTTAAGGAACCCTTTCATTTGTTCCCAAGTCCGCCTCTAGCTGAAACGATAAGCTTCTAGGTTCAAATTTAACTTCACGAAAAATTCCTTAGGTTCTTGTTGGTAGAGTTTAATATGCTGGACATGGTTCAGGGGCGTCATCGGGGCAGATGTCGTGGTGAAAAGAGGAAATGCTGTGAAATCTGTCTAGGCCTAAAGCCCCTGTGACCCCGCATGGAGCCCTGCTAGGGCTCTAGGTCTGCTAGGATGGAAGGGGGTGTAGATGTTGGATGGCCTCAGTGGTGACCCCGGGTTGTCTGCAGACTGAATGCAAAACACCGGGATTTCTTTTGTTTTCCCCTAAAGCAACCAAACAGCTGCTGAATAATAATAGTTTACAATTGAATGGTCCTTTGGCAATTACAAAACATTTTCACATCCACCATTCCATTTGTTCCCCAGAAAAACCCTCAGAGTGGGCAGAGCAGGTTGCTAACTCCACTTCCTTGATGAGGAACCCAAGTCATTAAGTTACTTGCCCAAGGACACATAGTTAATAAATAGGTCATTTTGTGCTTTTGACTCCAAGGTCTGTGCTTTTCCATCAACTTTATACTCCTCCCCTTCCTGAAATGGCTGGTCTGTAAAATTACTTTATTTGTGACACGTTCTTACTTAACATGTTGCCCAGCAGGGCATTTTGATGGCAACGTATCTTTTAGCTAATTAGTTCCATAGGAATTACTCATTTGAGTGAAATAGAGGTTTTCTGGGGGTGATAAGAATGAATTCTTTGAAGAGTAGGTGCATTTGGAACTACAAACTTTTGAGGAAAAGCAAGAACATAATTTAAATTTTGATAAAATAAACAATAGACAAGTAGAACTTTGGGTAAATATGCAACAGAAAAGGATAACCTAAAAGTTGTGCAATTTAGTGTATGACTATTTAACTTCTTTCCAGCATATGAGTGTACAGATTAACTCTGATTGCATATATTTCCTTAAAATTAGTTAATATAAACTCTACTACCACCACCTTTCTCTTTGAATCTATTGAAAAATAAAAAACAAAATGGCAAGCTTCCAAGTGTATTTGTTCTTTTTTTCCCCCAGACAGTGTGATAGTTTGCTTTAAAGGAGAGGAAATACTGGGGATCTTTCACAAACCAGTGGAACTAATGATTTTCAAAGATTTATGTCTACCTTTGCCTCCAAGGGTTAGGGCTAGGCTTTCCCTAGAGAACCAGTGGACAGGGGGCCTCTGAAATCAAATGTCACTCCATAACGCACCTCCCACCCAGGAGACTATCCTGGGCAGATTGGATGAGAACATGAATCACAGGTTGGGGGCAGGGGGGTGTGGATGTGGTGCTTGTGCATGTAAGCCGCTATCACCGGGGGCCCAGCTTACCTTAGTCATCTTATAGGGTCATGACTGTTCATTTGAGAAAGGTGTGGGGGCTCCCCAGATTAAGCTACCTCATTTTATCAACAGAAAACAGACCCAGGTGGATAGTTTGGTTAGGGTTGCTTTTTCCAAGTTGCTATAAAGTTGTAGGATGTTCTTGTTTTTATTTGTTCCATTTAGGTACAACTAATAATTTCCTGTCCTGTCCGTTTTAGTCGATGCTGGAGGTGACATGGTCTTTGGGGCTATGACCTCCGCTTCTAATTGTGCTGTGGAAAATGTTAGCGATAGTAGCACATGTGGTTTTCTCGGTGGATTCTCCTTGATTAAATATTCAGTAGTTTCAGGAGCTGCTGAGTTAAGTTTCATCTAACTTTAGAATTTCCACAGCCCAGACTCTGACAACTATAGACAACCTTGATTATTTTGCATAAAGCCTGTGCTTTAGACTCACAGAGACTCTTATTTGGAAGTTTCAATAACTCCAAATCAGGTACTGAAAAATATGTAGATATTCTAGGATATAAATATATATTTTAAGTAAAAGCAGACCAATTTTTAATCAAGTCTTTTAGACTGAGACTCCTAGAAGCTGAAAGTAAAGAACAAAAGGAAAAGATATTTAGTAATAAGTCTTAGCATTTGATGCAATAGATTACAGTGTTTTTTAAAAAATAAATCTCCATCAATTAAATCCTTGGAAAAACAGGGAAAGATGAGAAGGGTGGTGAGACTGTATTATAATAAACCTGATCCTGTAATTATTAGCTAACCAGTTGAATCTGGTTTTAAACATGTTGTCTTTAAGATATCGTCAAAGTCAATGTTCAATCAATACCCAAAAGGCTACATTGCATGCAGTTATTTTGGCAGAGTCTTTTATTTTTGTTTTTGTTTTTTTTTTTCATCCATATACCATGCTTATCATAGTCTAGCAGCTACCTCTCTGGACTATCCTATTAGGGACAATGATTACCTCTTCCATCTATGAATACGTTTTGAGGTTGAATTCATGGGTTACGTTATCTCCATACAGTACAATTCCAACCTGAAATACTAAACACTGTAAGGATCTATCCATCTAGCAAAATTCCTTGTTTTACTTTTCCTCAGTTTCAACATGTAGATCAGATATAATATATTTTAGTTATTCAGATGAGTTTAAAAATCTGTCAGTATACAAATCCTTCTACTCTGGCAGCAATAATCATTGTCATTCTGTGGATATTCATAGTCCAAAGAACAAAAATAAAGAGCTGTTCTTAAACTTCTTTTTTTTTAAAAAACAACAACTGTGTTTTACTCTCAGATTGATTTGTGTTAATTAGTGGTTCCTAGAAATTTTTAAATGGAAAAAAAAGAAATGTTATGCCGTCCATCTCAACCTGTCCCCATTCAATCTCCACGTCTGCTATCCATTGCGTCTCAGACAAAAGGAGGCAGAGACTGAGGTCCTAGAGAGATGCCTGTAAGAAGCAAGGCCAAGAGGTCCAGGCAGTAAGGACAGAGAGCTGGCCATTCGAGTGAATGACGCAACCACCTTGGACTTGGGGATGTTCACTTCTTAGCACTCAGTGCTACAGGGCATTTCCCACCTCAGTCAGACATCACGCTGTCACATCTTGCAAAGACAGCCACATATAGGAGCCGGCAAGTTCTGTTCGATCAGGTGGGTGATTTGCCTTGTAAAAACTAAGATCGTTACAGGGCAAGCTGAGACTATGGCTAACTTAGCAGTCACAGTGCAAGCCTCTGAGAAGACCAAAATTGGGAAATCACTACGATTTTAAACAAACCTTCAGCTTTCTTCTGTTATGTCTAGTGGATAATGTATCAAAGAATTTGAATATGGCAACCCTCCTATAAGGAAATACAGACTCTGGATGGGGAGAGTTAATGTAAAGCAGTGGTGCTAAGAGGAGACACAACTACATCTTTTTAGAAAGGCAGGTGGCGCAATAATAATGGCTCAGACTCCAGCTAGATCCATCTGAGTTCAAATCCTACTTATGCCATTTATGCCTGTGTGCCCTGTGGCAGTTTCTCTCAAATTTCTGGCTTCAGTTTCTTCATCTGTAAAATGGGAATGAAAACAATAGTACTTATTTTGGGGGGAGGTAAATGAGTTAATAAATGTGAAATGCTTAGAACAATGCCTGGCATGTGCAAAATGTTTTCACGGGGAATCTGTGTGAATTTGTCATAGACAACTCCAGCACTTTGCACTTACACGGGGCTTTAAGTTGACAGATGCTTTTCCATGTATTCTCTTATTTGCTTCTTACAACAACACTGTGAGGTAGGCTGAGCAGGAGTAATTGGCTCTTTTTTTAAAAGATTTATTATTTATTTATTTATTTATTTTTATCCCCCCCTTGCTGCTTGTGCTGCTGTGTCCATTCGCTGCGTGTCTTCTCTGTGTCTGCTTATCTACCCTTTGCTGTGAGGTCTTGCTGCATCAGCCCACGGCGCCGTGCGAGCCGGCCTGCCCTCACAAGGAGGCACCGGGAAGCGAACCCGGGGCCTCTCACATGGTAAACGGGTGCTCCATCCATTGCACCACACCCACTTCCTGCCATGAGGTTGCTGCATCAGCCCACCGCACCGCTCAGGCCGGCGTGCCCTCACAAGGAGGCCTCGGGACGCGAACCTGGGCCTCCCATATGGTAAACGGGGGCTCCATCCACTGAGCCACACCCGCTTCCCTCTATTTTACATATAAGGAAACTAAGAGTCCAAGAATTTTCTCCACCATAAAACAGAGCAATGAATAGACTATCAGATGCAACTTGTCTCTAAATTGTAAGCATGCATTTTCAAACCAAGCCAATTTTCTTCATTTGATTGCAATTGGTAAACAACTTTTAAAAATTGCATGAATTTGCAATTTTTTACTTCCCCCTACAAGCTTACTTTCCAAATTCCTCACTCACCCCTGTGTCCACCAAACAAGGTTAAAGCTGTACATTTGCCACATTTGAGTCTCAGTCAAGAGTATCTTTTGTTTGGTGGGCATTTTTCTGGGCTAAAACATATGCACACTCACACATACCCATCAGTTTTTTCCAAGTTAAATGCATACCTTTCTTAGATAAGACACCAAAAGCAAAATCAACCAAAGAAATTATTGATAAATTGAACTTCATCAAAATAAAAAACTTCTGTGCTTCAAAGGGCACTATTAAGAAAGTGAAAAGACAACCCACTGAATGAGAGAAATTATTTGTAAATTGTGTATCTGATAAGGGGTTTGTATCTAGAATATATAAGGAAGTTTTACAACTCAATAATGAAAAGACAAATAACCCAATTTAAAAATAGGCAAAAGGTCTGAATAGGCATTTCTCCAAAGAGGATATACAAATGGCTAATTAGTACAAGAAAAGATGTTCAGCATCATTTGTCATTAGGGAAATGCAAATCAAAACCACAAGATACCATTTCATAGCCATGATGGTGGCTATAATCAAATAGTCAGACAATAACAAGGGTAAGTGAGAATGTGGAGAAATTGGAACCTTCACACATTATTGGTTAGAATGTAAAATGATGCAGTGACTGGAAAACAGTTTGACAGTTCTTCAAAATGTTAGACAGAGTTACCATATGGACCCAGCAAATTCATTCCTTACCCAAGAGAAATGAAAACATGCCCATACAAAATAATGTGTCACAAATGTTCATAGCAACATTTTTTATAGTACCCAAAAAGTGGAAACAACCTAAATGTCCAACAACTGATGAATGGATAAACAAAATGTGGTATATTCATTTAATGGAATATTATTCATCAATAAAAAGGAGTGAAGCGCTGATTACATGTTACAACCTAAATGAACCTTGGAAACATTATACTAAGTGAAAGAAGCCAGACACATATTATATGATTCCATTTTTATGAAATGTCCACAATAGGCAAAATATAGAGAGACAGAAAGTAGATTAGTGGTTGCCTGGGGCTTGGGGAGAAGAGAAAATGGAGGAGGGTTAGCAGTTAGCTAAAGGGTATTGGGTTTTCTGCGGGGCTGATGGAAATGTTCCAAAATTGATAATGGTGATGGTTTTACAACTCAGAATATATTAAAAACCATCAAATTGTATACGTTAAATAGGTGAAGTGTGTGGTATGTGAATTATATCTCAATAAAGCTGCTACCAAAAAAAATGTACACCTGCCTATGACCCAACAATTCTTCTCCTAAGTATATACCCAGGAGTAATGAAAGCCTAAGTCCACACAAAGACTTGTACACACATTTTTGTAGAAGCTCTATTTACAATAGCCCCAAATTGGAAGCGACCAAATGTCGTCTATCAACACAATGGAATACCACTTAGAAGCAAATAAGAATGAACTATTAATTCATGCAACAACATGGATTAATCTCAAAAATGTTATGTTGAGTGAAAAAAGACAGACTCAAGAGTATGTACCTTATGATTCTATTATATGAAGTTTTACAAATGGCAGACTAATATGACAAGGAGGGGTTACTGGTTTAGGGTGTTGGATGGGGGGGGCATTCAGGACAGGGTGCACCTGGAGCAGTCTTCCAGAGAATGTGCAAGTGATCGTTTTGTCATAGTGTGTTGTGTAAGTGGGTGGAGACCCATATAATGAGCAGGAAGGCGTTAGACTCCCATCCTGGGGAGACTCGATATATTCTCAAACAGAGGGGTGGGTGTCTTTCGAGAGCATGGGCGGTTCCTAATAGGGGAGGACAGACCAGTGTGTCAAGCCTCAGTGTTGTTGCAAGTAATTATGAAACTTGTCCCTCAAGGAGTGAAGCCTGGTGGTCGCTGTGGGCCCTGAGGGGAGGGGGAGGGAGGAATAGAATAGATGGAAGAGGAGGGTATTTAGGGGACAATGGAAGTGTTCTGCATGATCTTGCAATGATGGATACAGGCCATGTTAAATTTCATTAAAAATTTACGAAAGTTTATGGTCTAAAATGTGAAACATAATGTAAACAATTGATCATGGTTAGTAGCTATGTTTCAATGTTTGTACATCAGTTGTAATAAATGTACCATCCACATATAAAAAGGTTATTAATATGGGAAGGGGGAAAAGGGGGAGGATGTTGGGTATATGGGAGTCCCCTATATTCTGTATGTGACTTTACTGTGACCTAAAACTTCTTTGAAGACAAATTGAAAAAAAGTAAGACACGGGAAGAAATGGAAGAAAATATCACTGTACATACAGGACAACAGATATTACAGTGATGAAAGGCAAAACGTCAAAAAAAATTTTTTTTAAATATTTTTCATTATTTTTTTAGTATCCCAATTTTTAAATTTTATTTTAGTTTTAGGTTTCTAAATTATTATGTATTTTATTTCTTATGTTTAAACCTATCATTATTATTTCATTTTCCTACTAATTGTATTTGGAAATATTCTTGGCTTCATTTTTGAAGAAGTTTTGGAACACAGAAGGGTTACAACTGTGGCAGGGGAGCATCATTGTTGTGGGGGGTCAGTGATGGGGCATACATGGGAGGAAGTTCACCTGGGCATATATATAAGGTATATAAATGTGTTCAAATGTTCAGGAGGCATTGCCACAGTGGGTAGAGATTCACACAATAACTGAAAGAATATTGATTTCCCATCCTGGGGGGCTCTGCCACAGTCTCTAATGGAGCAGCAACAATCCCCCAAGTGCAGGTGCAATGACTAGTGAAGAAGGATGGCCCATTGATCGGCCCTTGATATTGACAACTATGAGCCTTTGCTCTTGAAATTGCATCTTAGCCTAGTCTTGTGGGTTGCCTAAGAGTTGCCTCCTGAGAGTCTCCTTGTTGCTCAAATGTGGCCTTTCCCTAAGCCAAACTCAGCATATAAATGCATTACCTTCCCCCCAGCATGAGACATGACTCCTGGGGATGAGCCTCCCTGGCACTGAGGGATTACTACCAAGCACCAACTAGCAATGCAACTGGAAAAAGACTTTGAATAAAAGGGAGGAAAGATAAAGACAAATGAGTTTATATGGCTAAGAGACTGCAAAATGAGTTGGAAGGTCATCCCAGAAGTAATGCTCATGCACGTCTCAGCAGGATTTCATAGACTCCCAAAGTAGATACTACCCCAAATAGTGGGGCTCCTGAGGGCTCTGGAGACACCCAGGTCCTACAGTAATGGCAGATAGCTCTGGAGTTTGGTGCCTTGCCAGTGGGCCCTACTTTGGAGTTTGTGCTCCTGAGTGTGACAGAGTTAGACTCAGTTGTGACTTCTCTACACATGCCTTTTCTGTCCCTTCTATTTGAACCTGTAGTTGGTGCTGGAGTTGGTAGGTGTACCTCCAAGAGACTTGCATCTTTGGGCTGTCCATGTGCCAGCTGGGCCCTGAGCCTCAGCAGAGTTGCTACACCTACTCTCCAGTTCATTGGACTCACCCAGGACAACGAACAAGGAGGTAAGGATGGACAACCACCATACGAAGGAACTGAGTCTGCAACTGAAAGCAAGAGAGTCCCATCCATCACATATGGGATCAAAGTCCCCTCTCAATTAGAGGTGGAGTGGGCATCACCATCCCAGAATCCTCAGGATTGGGGAATGAACTATGGACTAGAGTGGACTTACTAGTATTCTACTATAGACTTACTGTGACGCTAGCAATGGAATAAATTATATCATTGATGTGTAGACAGTGGCTACTGGAGGTGCTGAAGGCAGGGAGAGGGAAAAAGAGGTGTAATATGGGGGCACTTTCGGGACTTGGAACTGTCCTGAATGACATTGCAACGACACATACAGGCCCTTATATATCCTGCCATGAATATTCCCATACAGAATTGTGTGGGAGAGAGCGTAAACTACAATGTAAACTATAATCCATGCTTAGTGGCAATGCTCCAAAATGTGTTCATCAATTGCAATGAATGTAACACACTAATGAAGAGTTGTTAATGTGGAGAAAAGTGGGAGGTGTGGGGAGTGGGGCATATGGGAACCCCTTACATTTTTTTATGTAACATTTTATGCAATCTAAGTATCTTTCAGAAAAAATAAAAAATATATTAAAAAAAGAAAAACATGGAACTACACAACACAAACAGTGAACTCTAGATTAAACCATGGACTACAGTTAATTGTAGTATTAACTGTAGCTAATATAAACATTATAAAACATTATAACATTATATATAACATTTTATATAATATAAAAATGTTACCATCAATTATAACAATTGTTCCACCCCAATGCAATGTGTGAATAGCAGGGTGGTATATGGGAGTCCTGTATTTTATGCATGATTTTTCTGTAAATCTGCAACATCTCTAAAAAAGAAAAAAAATCTGAGAAAAAAAAGAGAAACTTCAGGAGGCATCAGAACTGTTCTATATCATGGTAGGAAGGTGGATTAATGGATGTACATATTTGTCAAAACTCATCTAACTGTACATTTATGATCTGTGCGTGTTATTGCATGTAAATCATACCTCAATAAAAACTGTCAGCCATAGGTAGCTATATAGTTATATATTTACTATGTTTATTAAAAGGTAACTTCTTCAGAAATACAGATATGACTATACATTCGAAATATTTAGAAGGCTATAACCACGCAGAGTGTTGATTAACATACAATAGACAACGGCAGAAAAACAGGACAGAAAACAAGAGATGCCTTTGTCCCTGTCCCTTCAGGTTAGCAGCAACACATGATCCCTACCACTAACCCACAGGTTTTAACTAATTCCAGTTCCAAAGCTGGCAGAAAAGTGTATGTGGCTAAACACTTTTCCTTTAAAAACTAGCCGTCTGCCCTCTCTGGGCCTGTTTTCTCATCTGCAAAATAAAGAGTCCCCCTCCCCCGCCCCTCAAGATAGGTGGTCCCCAAAGTGCTAGCTGCTCCATGATGACGTTTCAGTCTGTGCTTTGCTGAAAATGTCAGGGTAAAGCTGCAAACTGTGTTTTCTTGGGGAGGATTTCATATAGTCTTAGATCAGACCCTACATTTTCAGGGTTAAATTTTTTGTTGTTGTTTTAGAAATGATGGTGATAATAGATGGGAGTAGTATTTTGGGTCGGGGAAATGGTTTTAAGTGTTCTCATTTGGCTAAGTTAAAAATCGGTGTATTGGTCAGGGTTCTCTCGGGAAACAGAATCAACAGGAGATATCTGTCAATAATATGAGATTTTATTATTTTAATATGAGTCTCTCACGTGACCGTGGGGATGCACAAGCCCAGGTTCTGCAGGCAGGCTGCAAGACAGGGGCTCTGATGAAAGTCAGATGAAAGGTCCTTGATGCGTTCCTGGGAGAAGTTGGCTGTCCAAAGAGGAGCTGGGAAATTCTCTCTGAATGTTGAAATCACTTCCCCTTTTAGGGCATTCAAGTGATTGGATAAAAGCATCGCCCATTGATGATGTAATCTCCCTGATTGATGCAGATGTAATCAGCCATCCACGCAGTAAACTCACTGGTGATCGAAGTCCATAAATGCTCTTGTATTACAATTAGCCCAGTGCTTGCTGGACCTAACACCTGGACACAATTACCTGGCCAGCCGAGTTGACACATTAGCCTAACCATCACAATCGGCAACACTGCTCCTTCTCTCCTCCACTCCCCTCCTCTCCTCTCCCTCCTCTGCCTCTCTTCATCCCCCTCTCCTCCTCTTCCTTCCTCCCTCTTGCTCTCTCCTCCTCCTCCTCCTCCTTGTCTCTCCACCTCCTCTCCTCCTCTCCCTCTGGTGCGCCCTCTTTCCCCTCATCCCACTCTACCTCCTCCCACTCTTCCTCCTCCAACTCTTCCTCTTACCACTCTTCCTCTCCTCCACCCCTCTCCTTACTCTCCTTCTTCTGTTTTGCATTTCCTCTGTGCCAGATACCTGAGTACTTCAGACACACAAACTCACTCCTCCCATGTGCCCTAAGAAGCCAAAATTACTTTTTTTTTCCCAGATGGAGAAACTAAAGCTCAGAAAGGTTAAGGACATTGTTCAAAGTCACACAGCTAGCAGTGTGCATTCTTTTAATCTCCAGTCTCCTTCCCGTCTCCACACTGAACATGAACTGGCTATCTCAATAGCTAACAGCAAATGACGTGATGTAAGCAGAGCACCTAGCACGGTGTCTGGCGCAGAGAGGGCACTGGCAAAGAGTGGCTATTCATTATTTCTTCCATAAATATTTACTGAGCATCTACCATCGGCAGGCACTCTTTTGGACTCTGAGATTCAGCAGTTAAGGAAACACAAAAATCCCTGCTTTCATGGCACTCACATGCCAGGATTTATTGCATCTGTGGTGGTTATTAATCTCCACTGCGGCAGCTTTCACCAACATGCGCTTTTTCTGCTCGCAGGCAAAACGATGAAGGGTGTGGCCATGCTCTACTTTTCAGCCTTCCCAATGGCCTAGGATTTTAAAACCGGCAGAGTGGAGAGCCGGATACAGGGTGGGCTATGGGGCCAGCAGCTGCCAGCTTTCTGTTGGAAGCAGAGCAATGGTGCCCTCTTGAAAAAGGAAAGGTGAGGGCAAAGAAAGCAGTTGGGTGAAGGCTGGAGGCCAGAGAGGGTTGGCAGCCAGAGGACAGAGCTTGGGGCCGGAAACTTCCTCAGAGCAAATTGGGGAAGTCCACACTACTGGGTAGAAAAGCCAAAGCTCTGCGGGAGGCTGGTGCCTTCTGGATTGATCAAGGGCTGTTGATAGGAGCCTTGAGCCCTCTCTGTCTCAGACCCCACGGCTTTCTTTCAGGGAATGAAGTGAATGAAAAGTGAAAAGGCCTTGGGCCTGGAAGCCCCGTTTCCAGTCCTGGCCCTGTAACTTGCCATCTTTGCCCACACAACTCTACTTCACCAGGCTCTTAGAAGGATTGAAGGACTGGTTCCCTGTAAAAGCAGGTGCTCACAGTAGGGCTAATATTTCTTTGTTGAGGTGGTTCATTTGCCCAAGATCAGTATGAACAAATTGTTGGGAAAAGAGGAAGTGGGGCTCCTCCCTCCTCACTGCTCCCCACTCTGCGATGGGGTCCACTGCTTATCCCACATACTCTGCTCATTCCTGTTCCCTCATCTCCCGCTCCCCAGAGTGGACCCTGAAGCACCCCCAGACAACCTCTTGGATTCCAGGGAACACAGTTTCCAAACATGCAAATCATGTCCAGACAATGCTTCCCCACAGAAATTTGTTTCAGTCTTTGGTACCAACATTTAAAATAGAGTTGGTGTTATTGTACCAGCCTTTAGAACAGAGTTGGTGTTATTAAAGAGAAAAAGAAAAGAGGAGTTGGGACCACAATAAAAACAGACACTCTGGGGGTGGGACTTAGACATTAATGTTGTTTCAAAAGCTCCCCAGGTGATCCAATGTGCAGCCAGGGTTGGGTCCCACTGCTCTAGGAGAATAGTCACTCTATAAAGGAAGTGCCTCGATGCACAAATGCATAAAGTGCTTTGGGAACACAGGTGAGGTATAAATTCTGCTATGGGAAGGGAGGGGACTTCAGGAAAAGCTACAGATGGGGAGGTGACATTGGAGCTCAGCTTTAAATGATGAGCAGAAGTCTCTAGAACTTCACTAGCTCAAACATCATTTGCAGACCAGCAGCACTACCTTCTCCAGGGTGCTTGTTAGAAATGGATAATCGTGGGTTCCATCCCAAACCTACTGAAACAAAATCTGTGTTTTAACAAGCTCCCTAGGTTTTTCATACGCACATTAGCGTTTGAGTGGCATTGGTCTAAATGGACAGGGTGGAGAACAGCACACGGCAACCATAAACCTGAACGGTTTGATTAAAAAATTGTTTACAGAGGTTCATTTTTCAACTTACCTTTTCAAATAAATGCAAAACCTAATGTTCTCAAGGGCCTGCACAAATGTCATTTCCCAATGATCCGTGAAGGTCTGAGGTTCAGGACTGAGTGTGTCATGCCAATCCGCTAATGGGGAATGTTTTTACATTCCAGGTGCAGACACTCTCTGGATGGCTCTGGAGGTTGGACAGGCTGCAGTGCAGAGCCCTCCTGGCCTGGGATTTAGCTCTTGCTGGAACAGTCCAGCACACGTGCCCCCAGCCCCATGTAGGGCACAGCTTTCCTTGTAGCTACAGTTTTAACTCATGTCCCATTTGTAGTGATTGGTGGGGGTGGGGGAATCAGCTGCTTTAAATCCAGTGTTAATCCCCTAGGCCACAGCCGTTCTTCCTTTTTTCAATGAAGTGAAAAAGGGAAAATATCTCAAATGAGGTGGGGGGTGGGGGAGATGAATTCTGCTTGTGCATTCATTAAATCAACAGCACCATTTAAGCAGCCTATGTGGTGGGAAACCCATAACTGCTCTTGCCCTAGCTGCCCTGAAAATCTGCACGAACTACATGGCCAGCTTCCAGCTGCAAGGAGCTAACTGGGTATCCTAGTTTAACTCCAAGTCTTCACCCAGGTATAGGAACAATGCCATGCCAACATGCTTCAGCACAACCCAGACCAGTTTGGGTTTTCTATCTCCTCTTTCTAACCCCTTCTCTATCCATCTAAGCAGGAGAATAAATCATTTTTTCCCTGAAAACACTGTAAGGAATGAATTGTTTCATGCAAAGTCCACCAACCTAAATGTGTTGAATACAATTATGGATGGCAGCAGAGTTTAACGGGAAGTTGTAGGGGAAAACTCTTCTTTCCTTGATGGGGTTTACATGAGAACTGAATGGGGAACCATATGCACACGCTTGGCATGGTGCTGGCCACAGGGAATGCATCACGTAGCCCTTGACACAATGCAGTTGCTATAATGTCTGTTCTCTTAACTTCTGTGATGGCCCTGGTGGTGCCCACCCTATGTGTGGGGGACAGAGAGGGCTGGGGAGAATGGCACAAGCCCTCAAGGCTGTTGCTTGTCAAGCTCTGGTCCACCGACCTGGCAATTGTGTTAGAAACACTGTTTTTGGACCATTCCCCCAAATTCCAATACAGTTGTTTGGGGAACCATTGAGAACACAACCCTTCATCCAGGCCAGGTGTCCACAGTGTTATTTTTATATCCTCCAAGAGAACAAGAGTCTATAATATATATATATATATATATATTTTTTAAGATTTATTTATTTATTTAT
>JAQZBX010063857.1:0-16618 GCA_029593785.1 Cabassous unicinctus
AAAAATAAAGACTCCAAACAGGTGACTAGAGATCAAATGGAAACCTCTCAAATTGGAATTTGCATTTACCTTATTTCTACTGATTTTGTTACCTGATGTTCTTGACTATAATGTTGATTATGGAAATGGTTTTAGTTATTCAATATTTTATTTAGGCGCTGCTTCAAAGCATTAAACTTTACTTATAAAAAAAAAATAGTGGTCCTCCTTTTTATGTTCCAAATCTCTTGGAAATCTTTCAGTCTTTCACCATTAATTACAATGTTAGCTGTCGTATGCACTTTATCATACTGAGAAAGTTTCCTTCTACTCTGTGTGTGACTTGCTGTTACCTAAAACTTCTTTGAAAATTAAAAGAAAAATTGTGAGACTCTGGAGAGTGAGAGGGGGAAGGTGCCATGGTACAGACTGAACACCAGATATTGCAGTGATAAAAGGCAAAATGTCAAAAAATTTCTTTTTAATTTTTCCCCATTTTTGAATAACCCAATCCTTTAATTTTATTTTATTTTTAGTTTTTTTTTTAAGTTTTCATGTATCTCTTACATATAAACTTATCATTATTATGTCATTTTTCTATTAATTGTATTTGGCTATTGTATTGGCTTCATCTTTAAAGAAGCTTTGGATCACAGAAGGGTTACAATGGGAGTGGGAGAGGATCATTTATGGTGGGTGTCAGGGATGGGGGTTGCGTGGGAGGAAGTTCACCTGAACATATATACAAGGTATATAAAATTGCTCAATGTTCATGGGGCATGGTCACAGTGGGTGGAGAATCACTCAATAAATGAGAGAATACTGAATTCCCAGCCTGGAGAGCTCTGCCATATTCTCCAAGGGAGCAGCAACAGTCCCCAAAGTGCAGGGGTCAGTGTTTGGCAAAGGAGGATGATCTACTGATGGGCCCTTGTTTTTGATGACTAGCCTCATGTGTCTTTGCTCTTGAAATTGAAATTTAGCCTATTGTTATGGTGTGCCTAAGGGTTACCTCCTGAGGGCCTCCTTGTTGCTCAAATGTGGCCTCTCTCTAAGCCAAACTCTGCATATGTACGCATTACCTTCCCCCTAGCATGGGACATGACTCCCAGGGATGAGCCTCCCTGGCACCAAGGGATTACTATCAAGTGCCAATGGGCAATATGACTGGAAAAAGACCTTGAATAAAATGGGGAAAAGGTAAAGATAAATGAGTTCATGTGGCTAAGAGACTTCAAAGTGAGTCAGGATGTAATCCCAGAGGTAATGCTTATGTACAACTCAGTAGGACCTCATAGGCTCCCAATGTGGATATCACCCCAAATAGAGGGGCTTCTGAGGGCTCTGGTATTCCATCATAGACATATTGTGATTCAAGCAATGGGAGAAATTTCAACATTAATGTGGAGCCAGTGGCCACTGGATGTTTTGGGGACAGGGAGAGGGAAAAGAAGTTATAATACAGGGGCTTTTTCAGGACTTGGGAATTATCCTGAGTGACATTGCAATGACAGAAATAGGTCATTTTATATCATCATATAACATGCAGAACTATTTGGGAGAGAGTGTGGTCTACAATGTGAATGATGGTCCATGCTTAGTGGCAAAGCCCCAGGATGTGTGTATCTAATGCAAGTGATGTGCCATACTAATGAAGGATTTTATGTGGGATGTTGTGGGAAGTGTGGGAGGTGGAGCATATGGGAATCCATATAATTTTTGTGTAACATTTATGTAATCTAAGTATCTTTTAAAAAATAAAAAAATTAGTATTAAAAAAAAAACAAAAAAGTGTTCCCACCACAACTCTGAAACCTAATAAACAGCCTGTGCTTAAAAGGTCTTTTTCAGAACATTTTGTTGAACTTTTAGAAACAGAATCTCATCCATCCATCCCACCACCAAAGCTTTCTGTTCATGATATGAAACTTCGAGATTCACCAGGAAGGACAAAACTAGCTACAAAAGTATCACCATGTTTTAAAGATACTGCAGGTTCTAGAACCAGTAGAAGAGCAGATAGGAATCCATTCTTAGCTCCCAGCTCTGCAGCTGTGGCTCTTATCAACTTTGCTGGACTTGGAACTGGTGATCTTGGGAATCTTCTTTTAAAACCCATTTCAGACATATTGCCCACAATTACACCTTTGCCGTTTACTTGACAACAGCATTGCAGTTGTACTGAAAGCCTTTTTACAATAGGTAATTCTCAAGGCAGAAAAAACACAGCACTTTGAAACAAGTAAACCAACCTTGAACATTATATGTATATATTTTGTCACAATGTAGCCTTTTGGAACAAGTCATGTTTGTAGTTATAATTTCCCTATTTTTAATAAAAAAAATACTTAATACTTAAAAAAAAAGAGTTGGGAATGTTAACCCCATCTAACAAAATAATCACCCATGACCTCAGTCAGTGCCAGCAGTTCTCCCCTACCTTGATAACAGATGACCCCATATCCCCATCCCTCTCCCTAATGCAAGAGGTTGTACTAATCTCAAAATTAACCATGAGAATATCACAAAATCATGGGAAGTACCTGTGCAATCATAAATGAAACTTGTTTTTATATTAACAAAATTGGGCAGGTAGAAGAAAATCTTAAAATTTCAAAAGAAAACATAGCGATCATTCAAAGGGCCCAAAACAACAGCTATGGAAATAAATCCTGATTATCTTTATTTCTCTCTTTTCATCACCCCTAAAATCAACCCTTTTATCCATTATAACACCACTATTGTTATTATTGCTACTTCTCCTTTTTGGTCCTTTCCTCTTACAGTTTCTAATCTGATTCACATTCCAAATTGTACAATCAACTCAGGAATATGTGAATGGCATATTCTTGCTACATGAATGCCAATACCAATCTCTTTGGGACCAGAAATCAGAAACCACTGGACAGAAGAGAAGGGAACCCTTTGCTGCCCCATACAGCAGGAAGTACATAGACTGAGTCAATGTCCTGAATACCCTCACCCTTCCATTCTGCCCAGTATTCCCATTACTTAAGTCCTTCATCAACTATATATAATCAAAGAATTTGGAATGTTCAAAATTATCCCTTATGAGGCTTGCAATGATTAACAGTTAATAAAACCATGAATCAATACCCCTGTGACATAAATGGAAGAAAGGCAGCATCCAGCCATAACTCACATGACCATTTCAGCAAGCCATCATAGCCCGTCCCTTCCCAAGAATAAACAATGTGAAGCAGATAAGGGCCATCACCCCTCCCTTCAGACCCAAGCACCACCAACACCTCCCACATTTGAAGACCTCCTAGCCTACTCCCCTCTGACCATTTGGCCCCAAACTGTACTCAGTTTCCCTTCCTATTGATGTACTGTATACAGTCATACCCACCACCTTCCACAGGTGGGCTGAAGTCTCTCTTCAGACACCCATCATGCAGCCAGGGGGGCTGAAGCCTATTCTTCAGACTCTCTCTATTGGGAGAACTTCCTAATAAACTTTCTGCCTGCAATCATCAGTCTCTGTGTCCCAGTGAGTGCCGTTTTTCTCTAACACTGACCACCTAGGAAATAATTAAAACCTGTAGAGATTTTGGCTCTGAGTGAGGAGAAAGAAAAGTGGGTCAGATAGATGAGTGCCATGATCCAGTTTACACATTAAAAGGTCATTCTGGCTGTTGTGTTGATAATATATACACCATAGAATGAAAAGCCTGGAAGGAGGCTAGGAAATTATTTGATTAAGAGTTGATGGATGGTATGTTCGATGAAACCTGTCACATCAAAAGTGGTGAAAGATGCAAATACAGGATACATTTTGATTGTAGACACAACAGGATGGCGAGGAAAAGAGTAATAAAAATTCACACTAAAGTTTCTTTAAAGACAAAAATAGTAATAAAATCCAACAAACTAAAAATATGTATCTTTTCAAGTGGATTTACAATATTTAGAAAGATGTCCATGTGATGAAACAAAAAACAATTCTGAATACATATAAAAGGATGGTGCATATAACTTTTAAACTGTGGACAGGCCACTTAAACTTTTCAAAGTGATTTTTTATTTGTAAGGAGAAAATAATTTTACCTTTCTCAAAGTTTCATAGATAGATAGGTAAATGATGTAGTTAGATTATATAGAGAGACAGATACATACATATACAGAGATAGATAGAAGGAATAAATACAGATTTAGTGAAAAACAGAGAGGAGTTTAGATTATAATATTTTATATATACCAATATTAATTGGATTGTAGAATAACTTAAACACACTGCTTGTTTTCCACACAGGAAATTTATGAGTTTTGGGAAGTGTGGGAGAATGGGGAGGGTTGCAAGAAGCTATTTCAGAACCACAAAGGCAGAGTGAAATCTCCTACAGTCCTGTTGTACTTAGAAGATAAACTTCTGTTAGAAGAAAGGACCAGAAATAAATGTAATGCAAGTCTCCCCTTCAATACATTGCTATATTTTGAAGCTTTTGTAAGCCTGGACTCCGAGAGGCAGATTTTTCCTTGAAAAGCCCAAGGACCACTCTATATGCTGAGGCTGAGCTAGAAAGGTAGAGTAAAATCTCATTCTCAGTTCTTGCTGATAAATGTCATCAAATGGAGAGACTTACATCAAACGCAAGACCAGAACCACCCTCAAGATATTTTTCTAGATGTTGATAATGTATAGGATAAGAAGCTTAATTCACACCTCCAGAGTTGAAACTGAATCTCCTACAATGTTTAAGGGCTGAAGAGAGAGAGAGAAAGAGAGTGAGAGGATGAGATTATCAGGTTCTCAACCTAAATGCTGAGAAATTTGCATGCCAGAAACAGGGCCAAGCCAGGAGAAAAATGAAGTCTAACTAACTCCCAACCAGTCCAGTTCCAGTTCAATTAATAATTGAATTATCATGACTAATCCCTCACCACTTCACCATGATGGAAATTAATTTCATCTTTATTTTCTAAGATAGTTTTATACACATGCAAAGAGCTAGAGATTATAATCAAAAGTTAAAATAAAAGCAGGACCACAGAATATCTACATATTGGAGATAGAAAAGGACTTCTAAATCTACTATATTAATATGTTAAATTAAAAAGTTAGAAATATTTTAAGAGAATTAAATGAATAAAATTGTAATTAAATGGCATACTATAGCAAAAAACAAACAAACAACAAAACCAAACAAAAAAAACATAACATCCAAAAATAAGAAGTCATTGTTAAGGTTTAAGAAATAATCAAAGTAAAAGACAGGACTGATAAACTCAAACACACATCAGCATAAATGATCTAACTGAAGCACAGAGAGAAAAATTATATAGAAAGATGTAGGAGCATAGGAGACATGCAGGATCCAATGAAATGGTATAAATTACATGTAGTCCCAGAAGAGGAGATAAAGGATGGAATAAATATTTTAAGATAAAGAGGCTAAAAATATTCAAAACCAATATGAGGCTTCAGAAAACATTTTCAAGAAGGTCAGAAGAGCCCAATGAAAGGAAAAAGAGAAAGAAATTCATACCTAGGCAGATGATGGTCAAAGAAGCATCATTAAGATTATGTCAAAAATTTCAAAGAAATTATTAAGAAGTATGAAAATGAATGGCATCTTAAAAGTCTGAAAGGAGTAAAATTGCTAACTTAAAATTCTATCCTGCAGAAAAAAAAATTCAAAATTATACAAGTTTTAAAAAGACACGAACAAACAGAAAATGATTGATTCTATTGCCAGCAGATCATGATAAAAAATATCAAATGAAAAAAGTTGAAGAAAATTATCTCAGACAGAAAAACAGCTTGAATGTAGAAAACTGCCCACAAAGACACAAAGATAAATATGTGCAAAATAGTAAAGGATATAGACTGATTAAAGCAACACCAAAAATTATTTCCTATTGGTTCTAGAGGAACCAATAAAACAATCAATTAAAATATGTAGACAAAAATGTAATAAAGGAAGAAATTTAATGATACACTGTTGAATAATTCAAGATTACACAGAAAGGAAGAAAAAAGTTCAGAAAGAGAAACATAAATTAAATATGAAGATGAAAATGTTATCTGTAAATAATCTATGACAATTACAAGTCCCCAATTTTTTTCCAGATAGATCAATGTCAGTATTCTCAACCTCAGTATTATTGACATTTTTGGCTGGATGATTGTCATGCCACTGACCTACGCATTGTAAGATGCATAACAATAGATGCCAGAAGCACACAGTTTCTTTTTGTGACAGTAAAAATGTCTTTGGGCACTGTAAAAAATACTGTATCAAGCAAAATTGTCCAATTTGAAAAACACTGGACTAGATTAAGAAAACAAACAAACAACAACTAGAAGAGGCAATGCCCAAGTATATGCTGTTTATGATACACAAGAATACAGGTAGATTGAAAATAAAAATATGGAAATAGATACAGCATGAAAATATGAGCTTAAAGGAAGCTATATAACTACCTTAATACCAGACCAATTAAATATGAAGGAAAAACAGAACAAGCCAATAAACATGAAATCACCCTTATTGAACTGATTGAAACATAAAAATACAGCATCTATAGAAAACTCACTCTTTCATATTAACAGGGAATATTTGCAAATGTTTGATCATGGTGCCACAAAACAAATTTCAATAAATGAAGTCATATAGAATATATTTCCTAAACATAGTGGAATTTAACTTAAAATAGACAACATAAAGTCAAGTAATAAATCTCCAAATTTTGGATATTAAGCCACACTTACTCAGTAAACAACCTATGTGTTAGAAAAAGTAAACCAAAATACAAAAAAAAATTAAAGGTATTTTGAAATAAATCAAACTAAAAAAATAACTGAAAAATATATAATAAATATCAGAAATATAAAATAGATATAAAGTGTACAATGACATGACAAGTATTATTTTTTCTTAGAATATAATTTTGCATATAGAGAATTCAAACAAATCTTCAAAAATGACAAGTAATAACTCAATTTAGCAAAGTTAATATGTAACATCAAGTCAATTTCTGTATAGTGTCCAGAAAAGGATTTTGAAAATAACATCTCAAAAATATCTATTTAATAGTATTAAAACACACATCAAATAACTAGGAATAAATCTAATCTAACAAATGATGTGAAGGATCTCTATACTAAAATCTATAAAATATTGCCTGTATGAATTATAGAAGCCATAGATAAATAATGAGATATGTTAAATACATGGGTTGGGAAGTGTAATGTTGTCAAATATAAATTCTCTACAATTTGATCAATAAAATCAATGAAATTCTAAGTAAGATTTCTATCAATCTTTGTATACATGGATATGTGTGTTTGTGTGTTGGCTCATATGAGTATAGAAAATGTCAAAATGACTTTATAATTTATTTGTATATTCAATGACTTAGGAGAGCCAAGATAATTTGAAGCATGGGAATAAAGTTTAATGTCTTATTCCACCAAATTTCAAGACTCAATATTCAGCTATATAATTAAGACAATATGATAGTTCAAGGACAGACAAATTAACACATGCAAAAAAGTGAGAAGCCCAACAGTAGATCTACACATATAAAACTACTTGTTATACAGTGAAGTCACTGATATTTAAAAGGAAAAGATTTTTTTTTCAATAAATGGTGCCAGAGTAAATGGATATATATATATGGAAAAAACAAATGAACTTTTACTTTTAACTTATACTATACAAAAGATTGATTGAAGATGTATCATAAACATAAATGTGAAGGTTAAAAAATGAAGTTCTGAGAATAAACATAAGACACTTCAAGGTCTTCATGAGCTTGGGTTGGAAAAGATTTTCTCATTAGAACATACAAATGCTAAATATAAGATTCACAGAAGAACTGGAAGAATTGAAACTTATACCATAAAAAAATATAAAGGATAGTCACTCAATATGTAAGGAAATTCATATTTTATGTATATTTGAAAAAATACTCATATTCAGAACCACTATAATTCAAGAGGCAAAGGATTAATGTGATGATTAAATGTGCACAAAGTTGGAAGAGGTGGTTTCCATTGAAGGCCTTAAAAATAGCCAATAGGCATATAAAAGTTTTTCAAAGTCAAAACTCATATATTGCTGACAGGTTTATGAAAATGTTACAACTAAACATATGCCTAAATTATAACACAGGACTTTCATTTAGATATGAGTGCATAAATCCATCAAAATATAGGAACAAAATTCTCACAGCATTTTTATTCATTAACTTGAAACAACAAAATTGTTAATTGTTAGGATAATGAATAAATAACTTTTTGTATATTCATATAATGGAAGAATACGCAGCAGTAGAAAGAAAAAACAGATATACACAACTTGGATAAGGCTCACTAAAGTTATGCCTAGGAAAACAAGTCAGGGGCAAAGACCCAGAGACAGCAATATAAAAAACGGATATCACGGCCAAGGGGGCATACTCTAGAAACATAAGAATGGTTAATATTTGAAAATAAATTAATGAAATATTCAATATTTAATGCAAAAACACGTAAGCTAAGAGAAAGTAAAATTTTATATCATAACCTAATATATTCAAGATAAAAAAGTAATATTCTATTCTTTCCTCCTCCTCCCATTGGAAATTATGGTTACCACTAAGTTTCAATTTTTGAAGAATATGGTTTATAATTACATGCAATAATATTGAGGGTTTGACATATTGGTCTGTTTTATTAGGCACTGCTTATGTTCTCAAGAGATTTTTGCCCCTCTAATTGAGAACATAGGACTCCTTGGGATGGAAGTTTAATATTTTGTTTATTGTGTGGGACTCCACCTACTGAGATGACACTCTGACAAAATGAGCACTTTCATATTCAATAGAAGCATGCCCTAACCTGCACATTTCCCCATCCCTGATGCCCTGCACCAGTAACCCTCCCCTGCCATATTTGCCCAAAGAACATTCCTGCCATTGTAGATTTAATCACAGACATACAAATCCCCAGAGTTTACTTGGTTCTTTCTCCATCCCTCTCCAACATTCAATGGATAGTCTAACACAACCCCCATCCTACTCCCCTTCACATTCCAGTGATGTGATTGACTCCAATCACATCACTTCACTACTATCATCCCATCTACTGCCCAACCATCCCTTCTGCCTTATCATAGGTTTTATGAACAAACATAAGGGATGAAATGCAACTGTGGACTAAAGTAGGCTTATTATTCTAGCAATGGAAGAACTTGTAACATTAATATAAATTCAGTGGCCACCAGGGATTCTGAGGGGAAGGAGACTGAAGAATAGGTGAAACATAGGTCATTTTGGGGACATTGGAATTGTCCTGCATGACATAACAATGATGGATACAGGCCATTAAACATTCTGTCAAAACTTATAAAATTGTGCTGTGCAAAGTATAAACTATAATGTAAACTATAGACCACGGTTATTAGCAATGCTTCAGTGTGTGTACATCAATTGTAACAAATGTACCACACTAATGAAAGATTTTGTTAATGGTAAAAAGTGTTGGAGTAGGAGGGGGTGGGGTATATGGGAATCTTCCTATGTTTTCAATGTAACATTTATGTAATCTAAAGCTTCTTTCAAACTAAAATTTAAAAAAAGTAAAAATAGCTGAAATCTTCTTAAATATTGACAAAGTATGTAAAAAAAGCGTTATGTGAGTTTTTCAAAAGTTTCTCCAAAGACTGGAAATGAAAGTAGGGTGCCTCCTATCAGCACTTCTTGTCAACATTGTATCAAAAATTCTAAAAAATGCAATGTCAATTAAAAAAAAACACATTAAATATTTGAAGTGAAGGAAAAATTGTCATTATTTGCAGATGATAAAATTTTGTAGAAATCCAAAGTTTAGCATAAAAAATGAATATAGGACAGTTACTAGACAAAATATATATAGAAATATCAATTGTATTTCTAAATAACAGCAAAAAAATTGAAAATAATATTTTAAATGAACAATATCATTAAAATGCCAAAAACATTAAAATTAAATTTTTGCAATAAGGTGAAACTCCAAATACCAAAAATATCAAATATTAAACTGAAACATACACATTCAGAGATGGGAGGGCTCAGTATGACAAAGAAGTCAGTTAAGCTTAAATTTATTTATATATTTAATGCAATCCCATGTAAAATCCAACAGTATTTTCTGGGGAGTGTGTTTTGCAAAGAAAGAAGAATAATGAAACAATGTCAAATTAGAAAGTAATAGAAGTAGCTAGTAAAATGGTATTGCTCTATATCAATAAATGTTGCCTGATCAACTTCAGATTTATAAATAGCATAGCTATTGATGCCTATCATATACCATACTATGTCTAAAAATAAATTCTAGGTATAAATAGAACAATAAAAAGAAAATATAAATTAGACTACTTTAAATTAATAGCAAAAATTTTCTTAAAGCAAGATGCAAAAAGTGCTGACCATAAAGGAGAAAAATAATACATTGAACTATATTAACATTAAAAAAAATATTTAAAGAGTTAAAAGGCAAGCCATGGAGAAAAAATTTTACTATGGTTACAACTAACAAAAAGCTCATAATAAAATATATAAAGAAAACCTACAGGTCATTAAATTCAAGACAGGCAATCCAATAGAAATGGGCAGAACAATTGAATATGCACATCAAAAATGGACATCAAAACACTTCCTCTTAAAAGAAAAAGAAAAAGAAGGCAAAGTTTGTAAACTCTATTATTAATCTGGGAAATGGACAAGAAGATATCATAGCATTCTCACCAAAAAGTCTAAAATTAAAAAAGATGGGGAATATCAAGTATTGGTGAAGATGTAGAGAATTTAGAACCGTCATAAAACAATGATGGAAGTGTTAATTTGAACATTCTTTTTTTGGGAAAAATCAACAGCAGTAACTAATAATACAGTATATGCAGAATACAGAGTCCCTAAAGTATATTTTCTAAAATGTGAAATTTTTTATATTTACAAGACCTTCAAGAAACAGGAAAATATTATACATACTCATAAAAAAGCAACCCAGCAAAATAGTTAATAGAAACTGTCATTGAGAGGGTCACACATTGGAATTAGCAGAAAAAGATTTTCAAGTAGCTATCATAAACTGTATTTTCAAATAATGAAAACAAAACAATGCTAAATAAAGGAATACTTGGATTTCTCTTTATTGGCATAGGTAACTCTTGGTTTCTGATCACCACAGAATCTTAGAACAACTAGCAAAAACTAGAGAGCCATCTTCCTCAGAGCTTTGAATAAAACATTAGAGGGCTGCAGTAACAGGCAAGTCCAGAATCAAAAATACACAACTTATAGTTGGTAGAATAAGCTCATGGCACTTTTGCTGGCACTTCCCCCATCCCCTCCCTGATAAAGTATGAAGATAAGCTGTGCTTTCATTGGGAGTCTCTGGACCTATTCCAGAGGGGCCAGAGTAATCCTTTTGGGCATACTGAGCTGCCACCTGAAAAGGTGAACTAGGATTCTCATATCAGGCTCCCCATTCAAGTGTTGCCCTGCAGGCAGAAGGAGCTTATAGATATTGAAAGAAGTGTAAGAAACACTCAAATCAATCACAGCAGCCTGGAGCAAATGATTACCAGTCAAGATATACAATGGAGCACCTGGGGGTGGGGATTCTATTTCAAAGGAAGCAGAGAGGGTATTAGAAACCATGCAACCAGGAATGACACATGCTCAGAGAAGACAGACAGGAACCCATGCATTTGTCTCATAGTACCACCTGGATATAAACTTAAAAACACTCATTACAGGGACTAAATTCCATCGTTAATACATTAAAATATTAAAATGAATAGTGTTCAATGAAAGATTACAAGAAAAACCAAGAAACAGGAAATGATGGCACATACACTGGGACAATATAAATCTTTAGATACAATCAACAAATAATATCAAATGGGACATAAAGGAAAAAATCTTAAAAAAAAAAACAAAAAAAAACCCTCAAATAATTAAGAAAAAGACAGAAAACAACTAAAGTGTATCAGGAAAACAATAAAATAATAAAATGAGACTCTCAATAAAAAGATATAAATTATAAAAGGAACCAAACATAAATACCAGAGTTGAAGATCACAGTAATTAAAATTAAAAATTTCTGGGACAATGATGTCCACTCCACCTCTAATTGAGAGGGGTTTTATATCCCATGGGGAAAATGGATGGGATTATCCTGCATACAGCTGCAGACTCTCTCCATTCAGTGGGATGGCCACTGTCCATCATCATCTCCCTGCCAATTGTCCTGGGTGAGTCCAATGAGCTGGAGAGTAGGAGTTGCTGCTCTACCAAGGTTCCAGGCACAGCTGGCACATGGACAGCCCCAAAACTCACATCTCTAGATGTACACCTACAAACTCCAGCACCAAGTATAGGTTTGAATAGAAGAGACAGATGAGCCATGTGCAGGGAAGACATAGTTGAGTCCAACTCTGTCACTCTCAGGAGCACAAACTCCAAAGTAGGGCCCACTGGCAAGAAACCAAACTCTGGAGCTATCCACCCTGACATAGGACCTGGGTGTCTCCAGAGCCCTCAGGAGACCCACTATTTGGGGTGATATCCACTTTGGAATTCTATGAGATCCTACTGAGATGTGTATAAATGTTACCTCTGGGATGACCTCCTGACTCATTTTGAAGTCTCTTAGCCATATAAACTCATTTGTCTTTACCTTTTCCCCCTTTTATTCAAGTCTTTTCCAGTCACATTTCCAGTTGGTGCTTGGTAGCAATCCCTAGGTGCCAGGGAGGATCATTCTGGGAGTCATGTCCCTGACTGCTCAGGATAGAGGGAAGAGCTATGGACTAGAGTGGACTTACTGGTATTCTACTATAAACATATTTTGATTCAAGCAATGGAAGAAATTACAACACTGAGGTTTGTGATTGAAACATGTTGAGACAGTGGCCACTGGAGGCTCTGGGGGCAGGGAGAAGGAAAAGCAGTTGTAATACAGGGGTTTTTTTGGGATTTGGGAATTGTTCTGAGTGACATTCCAATGACAGATATAGGCCATTTTGTATCATCATATAACATGCAGAACTGTGTGGGAGAAAGTGTGGTCTACAATATGAACTATGGCCCATGCTTAATGGCAAAGCCCCAGGATGTGTTTATCAATTGCAGTTAATGTGCCACACTAATGAAAGATGTTTATGTGGGAAGTTGTGGAAGGTGTGGGAGGTGGGACATAAGGGAATTTCTATATTTTTTGTGTAACATTTATGTAATCTAAGTATCTTTTTTAAAAATCAAAAAATTAAAAATTAAAAATTTCTTGGAGGGTTCAAAGAGCAGACTGGAGTTGGCCAAAGAAAAGATCAGTGAACTAGAAGATAAGGCAATTGAAACGATTCATGTTTAGGAGAAGAAGGAAAAAGGAATGGAAGAAAAATGAATAGAGAATAAGATACCTGTGGGACACCAAGAAGCATACCATTATACACATTATGGGAATCCCAGAAGGAGACTAGAAACAGAAAAGGCACACAGAATATTAAAAAAAATATTGGGAGAAAATTTCTCAAATTTAATGATAGATTTGAATATCTACATTCATAGGCCCCAACAGACTCTAAACAATATAAACACAAGGAGAACCTTACCCAATCACTTTGTAGTCAAACTACTGAATATCAAGGGCAAAGAACAAATTCTGAAAGCTGCAATAGAAAAGTAAATGTCATGTACAAGATAGACTTCATTAGATAAAGTGATAATTTCTAATTAGATATCATGAGGCAAGACATTTGTGGGATGAAATTTTTAAAGTGCTGAAAGAAAAGAATTGCCAAACAAAGATTTTATATCCAGTGAGACTGCCTTTCAAAATTAGGCAGAGATTAAGACCTTCCCAGATAAACAAATGCTGAAGGAGATAGTCACCTTTATGTCTGTCCTACAAGAAATGCTAAAAGATGACATCAGATTAAAAGGGAAGGATACTAGACAGCAGATTACATGGCATAAGGAAACACAGATCTGTGGTAAAATTTCTAAAATATAAATGAATAAAAAATCACAATAATTACATGGTTTGTGACACACAATCCATAAAGATAGAATTTAAAATAAAAGGTTTTTTTAAAATCCATGAAACTGCACTACACAAACAGTGAACCCTAAGTAAAGAAATAATAAAAATAAATAGAATTTTAAAAGGTACAACAAAACAGGGGTATCAGAACAGTGTATGTGTATGCTATGAGTTTTAGTTGATATCAAATCAAATGTGGTTTTTATAGATTTAGTTTATTAAATTTAAGACCCAGAGTAACCAACAAAGAAAATATATGACAAAAGGAAATGAGAAGGAACTGAAAATGGTTCACTACAAAAATCAAATAAATATAAATGTAGGTAGTAATGGAATAAATAAGGGTACAAAAAGGCCTAAGACTGTTGAAGACAAAATAGCAAAAGTCAGCAGGAAGTCTTGAATTACCAAGAGTGTATTAGTCAGCCAAAGGAGTGGTAATGCAATGTATCAGAACTCTGTTGGCTTTTATAAAGGGTATTTATTTGGGGTAGAAGGTATCAATCACAAGGCCCTAAAAAGGCCAACTCAAGGTACCATGTACCAATGACGAGGTCATTGGTCACATGTTGGAGAAAGATGGCAGGTGATGTCTGTGAGTGTTCAGCCTTCTTTCTTCCTCTTAATGATCCATGGTACCAGCTTCTTCCAATCTCAGCTGCAGCCTGGTATAAGGCTTGCCTCTCTCCCCAGGGCTTGTTTCTTTCCCAGCTTACCTGCTCACTTCTCTTCACAAGGTCAGCTGTAGACTATCAGGCTTATCTCTCTTCCTGGGGCAGCTACCATGTCTAATGAGCTGTCTTTCTTCCTCTGTGTTCTTCTTCTTTGTGTGTTTACTTCCCAGGGCTCCAGTATCAAAACTATTACTCTCTCCTTTGCCATGTTGATTTCTCTGTGAGTCCCCACCCACCTACTGACATGGCCAAATCAAAGCCCTAATCATAATTTAATCAAGTAAAAGTGAAACCTCTGAATTTAGTATAATCTAATATACTCAGAGGAACATACCAGTTTACAAACACAACCCAATACCTATTTTTGGAATTCATAAGCAATACCAAAATGCCACAAATAGTTACCTTACACATAAAAAGATTAAACTCTTCAGTCAAAAAACAGGGATTGGCAGAATAGAAATAAAATGTCTCAACTGTATGCTGTTTACAAGAGACTTGCTTAATTTATACAACCTACTTGTATAAATTAAAATATACAAGTAGGTTGAAATTGAAAGGATGGCAAAATATACCATGCAAATAATATTCAAAAAAGGCTAGAGTAGCAATAATAATATCAGGTAAAATACAGTTTAAATAAGGAATTTTTAAAAAGGACAAAAAGGAACCCTATACACTGACAATGAGTCAATTCAACAAGAAGACATTTACACACACATACACACACACACACGTATACTATATATATATATGTTTAATGTTATATCCCCAAATATAAGAAGCAAATATAACAGTTTTGAAGGGAGAAAGAGACCACTCAATATCAATAATAGGAAATTTCAATACCCCACTTTCATTAATGGAGAATAGCACAACTAGATAGAATATCAATAAGGAAATAAAAGACATGAAAAATGCTTTAAACCAACTAAACCTAACAGATGTATAAAGAACATCTCACCAGGCAATAGCAGAATACACATTCCTCTCTAGTGCACATTGGTTATTCTCCAGGAAAACCATACAGTGTATCACAAAAATACTCAGAAACTTTTTTAAAATTAAATATTACAATATATTTTTTTCTGACCAAAGTGGAATGAATCTAGAAATCAATAACTGTGAACTCACAAATATGTGGAATTTTAACAACACACTCTAAAAAAAAAACAATTGGTCAAAGAAGAAATGAAACAGGAAATTATGAAATATCTTGAGGGAAATCAAATTGGAAACACAATATACCAAAAGTAATGAGATGTAGGAAAGGAAGTGATGAAAGGAAAACTTATAGCTCTAAATGCTTAAATTAGAAAGAAGAAATATCTCAAATCAGAGACCCAATCTTACACATGAAGTAAAGGAAGAGCAAACTAAATCCAAAATGAGCAGGAAGAATGAAATAGCATGGATTAGAGTGGAGAGAAGTGAAATAGAGAATTTAAAAAGCAATGGTATAATACCAAACATTGCTGAAAGAATTGAAAGAAGACCTCAATAAATGGAAGAACATTAATAGATTGGAAGACAAAATATTTTTTAAGTCAGTTCTTAAATTGTATGATTAGAGATTCAATGCAATACCAAACAAAATTCCAAATACCTTCTTTGAAGAAATGGCAAAGGTGATCATCAAATTTATATGGAAGGGTAAGGGACCCTGAATAACCAAAAACATCTTGAACAAGAAAAACAAAGTTGGAGAACTCACACTTCCCAATTTTAAAGCTTATTACAAAGTTACAGTAATAAAAACAATGTGATACTGACATAAGAAGAAATACATAGACCAATGGAATTTAGTTTGAGTTTGGAAAAATATCCTGACATCTATGACCAGTTGGTTAATGACAAGGGTGATAAGCCTACTCTATGGGAAAGGGATAATCTCTTCAAAAAATGGTGCTGTTAAAACTAGATATCTATA
>JAQZBX010063858.1:0-16611 GCA_029593785.1 Cabassous unicinctus
GTATTGTTTTAATAGAATCACAAACATTGATATCCAGTAGACATTGATTTTCTGAGAATTCCCAAATAGCAAAGGCAGGATTATTCCATGGCTTGGCTAAAGCCAGATAATTTTCCTGCACCTGGTAACTTGGTAAACCTTTGGCTTATTGGAACTGGGTGAGTTAGGTGAGAAGGATTGTAGAAGGGCAGGTGGAAGAGATAAATATGTGATCTATTCTGGCTTTTTTGATTCTTTTTTTGGCTGAGAGTTATCTTTGAAAGTCATCAGAACATGACTGACTCCACATGCTCAGCTGTCCCAACCTATTGTTTGTTTTCATCCTTAGATGAGACCAAGCTTATAAAGGCAAGAAAAGTAACTCATCTCTAACAGCAGCTATTGCCAGGCAGTTTAGTGTGGGATTTAGGCATAAAATATGTTGATCATTGACTCTGAGGGCATCATAGTTTCCTTTACCAGTCATCCAGCTCTTCCTGTTTTTTTCTTGCCATGCCCCTTTCCTTGTAACTCCCAGGCACTCCATTTGGGGGGGTGGGGGGGGAGGGTTCCTACTTCCTTTTTCCTCCCTTAAGCTTCTTAGTAAATCTGTTTTTAACAGTTATTTACCACTATTATTTTAGTCATTTTGCCATATTTTTTCCTGACGAGCTCTAGAAACTGCTTATTTTATAAGCTTGCACATGTTTTTGGTTTACTTAAGTAATGTGAAAAAGAACAGGAAGAATGCAGAAAGAGTAATTTAACAGCAACCTCAGTTGACAAAAGGAGTCATATTATTCAGTTCAAGACCCTCCGATTAAGTTTTGAGGTAACCCTGGGTCTAGAGCTGTACCACAGACTTCTGAGTTGGAAAAGCTTTAGTCAGTGCTAGTAAAAAAATTTCCTTCTCGGTCTTGTTATTATTGCTTCCTGATTCTTTCTTTGTTCTGTTTTCTCTCAAGAATTAATAAGGTAGAAAACTGATATGGATGAATAGACAAAAAGATAGCATAATACTAAGTGTAAGTATTTAAGAGTACAGATGAAAGTATATTATGTAAATCTATTCAAAATTATTAAAATTTTAGCAGTATACTCAGGGTTCAACTGAATCAGTTAAATATGTTGTTGAATTCATTCTATTCCTTGCCTAGAAAAAATTCTAAATAGGAATTTGTGTTCTGTGATGCCAAACTGATAATATTTTATGTTCTAGAAGATGTTGGGTTATATATAAATTAAGAGACTTAGATTTTTGTTCTCAGAATATTTCATTTTTAAGATACTATACAGGATGATTTATTGCATAAAACCAGTTTTGTAAGTATGTAAATATGTCATAAATAAATAATACTTTGACTTGTTTCCCAAAGATGTATAGTGATTTTTTAAAAATGCTAATTCATACTTAATATTATATTAGAAGAACCCATATTCCTTTTTTGTCTAAACTGCCATTAGCTGCCAAGAATTCATGTGGAATAGCAACTTCAAAAGACCATCTTTCCACTGGAAATGTAACATTCAAATATACCAGAGTTGCTAATTTCAAGGTCAAAGAAGTAGGAATATTTAGGAGAGAGGAGTTCTGAGGAGATGTCTTGAATACTAGGTTTTAAGTATTTTTTACCCTTTTAATTTACCCTTGACCTGTGAAAGTGTCTTTAAATTTTTTTTTTGCCACTGTATTTACTCTTCTGAGCCTGTGACCCTAGGACAAGAGATTTTAAAAATTTTTTGGGTGTGGGTATGGGTGGGGTGTGGGAGGTTAGCACAAGACAACAGAATATTGATTTATATTTTGCTTTTCCTGTTTGCCAGGAGACGACAATATTTCCAATAAACTGAAAGAAAGGTCATTGCCCAAAAAATGCCCTATTAAATTTAGACTTAGTTTTAAAATTAACTGGAAAAGGAAAAAAAGTTTTAGCAATAGAAACAAAATTGGAGTTTTGAGAATCTATAGCTGAAGAAAAATTTTAATTATCCTTAAAGTGAACTCATTTTAAGAATTTAAAGCAATGAGAGAAGGAAAGAACAAGCATTTATGTCATAAGTATTTGTTGTTGGTTAGACCCTGGAATAGGCACTTAAAACTGCATTATATTTTTTAGTCCTCAAAATGACTATTTATTACTCCCATATAGATGAAGTAACTGAAAGTTAGATTGAGCTACTTGCCCAAGATCATCATAACAAATGAGCCAGAGATAGAATTCAAATGTAGAAGTGTGTAATTTGATGAAGCATTCCCTTCCACAACATGCTAAATATTTGCTTTAGGAAATTAATCCATAATTAATCCAATAAGTATTTGTTGAATGAAACTGAATGCAAATAATGGCATGAAGATTTTGCTGTAGTATAGTTTTAATTTTATACTACTATATTGAAGGAAAACTTTTTATCCTAAATAGTTGTGTGTGTTTTTTTTGTTTGTTTGTTTTTTTTTCATTTTAGTTTGAAAGGGCTATTTTGGGCTTTGCTGCTAGTATGAAGACAATGTTTGTGACATTTGCATTTGTTGCTCCCAAATTTGAGAAACCATAAATCAGATTACTGTTTCAGTATCATTTTTAGGATAAAAGCCAGAAAAGTTCTCTGGTGACATTAGGAGGTATTTGGAAAAAATGTCTTCTTCTTGTTAACCCAGTCTTCAAGCAAGGTACTTAACCACATACCTTTTCAGTATTTTTTAAATAATTTGTTTATTAAAATACACAGTGCATCTCATGCTGCAGCACGCCCACGGTCTGTCTCAGATTGTGTACTGTTTTTCTTCTTTCTTAATAAACTCTTTACTGCCTTGCCTACCCTATAGTGTGTCCTTAAATTCTTTTATGTGACATAAGCCAAGAACCTAGAAGCCCAGAACCCAGAGTGTTCTGCTAATATACTTAGTGAGCCATGGCAGGAGACAAAGAGATCATATGCAGAGGGATATTGAACATGTTACATGTCCTGAATCAGCGCCTTCTAGAATAATGTAATAGTCATGCAGGAATTTTATTAAGGTCCAACCATGGTGCCAGACCTTCTTCCCTCAACCTCAGTAGAATAGCCAGCAGGTTTTACACCCTGTCAGGCAGGACCTACTCCCCCTAACCAGCAGGAAGCAGCTACAGAAGCATGACTGTTGCCCTTCAGCTCCCCCTTAAGAATAAGGGTGTAACTTCGGGGAAGTTGAGGCAGGTTGGTATAGTGAAAGGGAAGGTGGCTGAGATACAGCAGAGAACATGGTGGGCAGACAACATGGCCATGAGACCCCGCCTGGAAACCTGAGGAGAAAGCTACTAAAGCACAAAGCTGGAAAGATTCTGCAAGACCCTGGCTACAAGATCCCATTTGGAAATCTTTCTGGGGTCCAGGGGAAGCCCTGGATACCTTCAAACCAAAGGTCTCACCATTGGCCCCCTGAGAGCTAATGGGTGGGACAAACAATCAGAACAGCAAACAGCTAGGGCTGGGGCCCCTCCCCAACATTAGGAAAGGGGAGGAGTAAAGGTCTTTAAAAGGCTTAACCTGGGGCCCCACGCACATGTCTTACCCTGTTGTACACCTGCAATCTATGTCTCAGATTGTGTACTGTTTCTTTTCTTGTTTCTTAGTAAGCTCTTTACTCCCTTGCCTTAAGTATATATACAGAAAAGTATACAAATCACAAAGGAATTGATGAATTATCCCAAAGTGCTTAACACTCGTGTAACCACCGCTCTGGTCAAAAAATAGACCAGCACCTGAGATCACCCCTCTTGCCTTCTCTTAATCACAACCCCTTTTTCCTGTCCCCACCCCTAAGTAACCACTGTCTTCAATTCTAACACTATAGACTAGTTTTGTCTGTGGTTGAGTTTTATATAAATGGAATAATAGAATAATATGCATTCTTTTGTCTCTGATGTCTTTTATTCAACAACTTGTGTAAATTATTCGTGTTGTATATAGCAGTATTTGTTCATTTGCCTTGCAAAATGAATATACCACAGTTGATTCATCTTTTCTTGATGGATGGTTGGGTTGTTTTTGGGTGTTGGCTATAACAAATAATGCAGCTGTGGATATCTTGTACAGTTGTTTTTGTATACATATTTCTGTTGAAAATATACCCAAGTGGAATTTCTCAGTCAGAAAATATGCATATGTTCAAATTTAATAGGTATTGCCAAAAACTTTTCCAAGTGATTGTACCAATTTACCCTCCCACCATCAGTATATGATATTTCCACTTGCTCCACATCCTTGTCAGCACTTGGTATTGTAAGTTTTTCTAATTTTTAACTTCATTTTCATTTTATTTTGCTTTTCCCTGATAGTAACAATAATAAAGTTGCATGCGTTTTCACATATTTCCTATTGGGATATCCTGCTTTGTGAGGAAATTATGTCTCCTGCCCATTTAGCACATATGCTGAACATTTTCACTGTGTACCATATGTCTCTTTTCTCTATTCGTATCCATTTGACTCTGAACTTCAGTCTGGATTTTTTTCTTTTCAACTTACCCTCCACTAATTTTCTCTTCCCTTGTGTCTATTCTGTTATTAAACTAATCTTTTGAGTTCTTGATGTATTTTTGTTTAGAATTTTTATTTGATTCTCTTTGTTTCTGTTCTTTGCGGACTTCTTCACTTTATTGTTTAATTCCATGGAAATATTAATCATGGTTATTTTAAAGCCTGTATCTGATAACTGCATCATCTTCTGGATTTCCTGTGGTTCCTTTCTATTACCTGTTCTTTTTTTTTCTTGGTTTCTGGTGAAAATGTGTCTTATTACAGTGTCTGGTTATTTTTCATTGAGATTCAGACTGAATATGAAAAACTGTGGAGGTAAAAAAATTTTGTCTTCCTTCATAGAGAATATGTTTTTGCTTCTAGCAGGCAACTAGGCTAGGGACATATCAGCTTACTCCAACCATGAATTGAACTAATTTGAGATGCTCTTAGTCCTTTTGAGATTTACTGTTATTCTTGGTATGTACCTGAAACATTTAGCAGGCCCTGTACTCTAATTTTTTTCTCTGTCTCTAGTCCTGTCAATCTCAAAAGCTCTACTCAGTTTCTTATCGCAGGTACTGTTTTTGTGTTTCACGATATTCTGGAGGGTAAAATGGCACCAGGTTTATCCATCTTGTTCTTCTTAACCCCTGGATCTTGGTCCCAGAAATTCTCTTCTTCTTGGTTGCTTTCTGATGATTTCAAACATGTTTTCATATCATATTTTGTCTAGTTTTTCTCTTTGTTCTCAGTAGGAGGGTTGGATTTAAACCCACCTAGTTTGCTATTGCTGGAAATGAAATATATCTTGTTATTTAAATGGTAGCTTCTGGATCTTTAAGCACAAAGGGGCAAATTAAAGGATTTAAGATTTGATAAAACATTTCAAATACAGAGTTCTTTGAAGTAACCTTTTAAACTCCAAGTAACTTGATTTACAATATAATGTGTCAGAACAAGTGGCATTGTAAAGGAACTGTTTTTGTATGCAACCAGATCACACCTCCACAGCCTGCACACCTGCACACCTCTGAGGCTTTCACCTGTTAGTTGGGGAGAGCGAGGGGGTCACAGGTATTTGGGGGATTGCTGGTGGTGGTAGCTTTGCTTTGAAGCAGCCACTCTTCAAAGTACAGGTTAACTTTAAGGGTTTCAACCTGATGACTGCATAATATCCTAAATTCCACTTACCTTTTATGCTTCTGTGTAATTTGTATTAGTATTTATCAATTCAATAATAGCTACTAATAGATGAATTGTTTTTATGTGTAGGACCCTTACTACATGCATAGTTCCAAATTCTTATTTTATCCCTTCAAAATAGGTGATGATATTTCAGTTTCACAAATAAAAAAAGTTTATACCACTAAAATATAAGCCTATTTAGTACCAGCACTGCAGTTGTCATATGTACCACTCTACCCCAGTGCCTGGCACAATTATTAGGCACTTAATAAAAATTTTTTGAGTAAAGGAACTCAAGTCTGCTTGACCCCATAAACCATATTCTTTCTGTACCATGCAGCTTAATTGTTTAATGGGTATTTTGTTTTCTTTTAGGTAAAATTGCTTTTTTTAAAGATAACAAATGCAAGTCTCACTTTCAAGGACTGTTAATCACTTGCATAACGATGTACAGAGGGGTTTAAATTGATCTAAAGGAGACTGTACAATAGAGTTGTTAAACTTCTGAATGGAAAATAATGATGGATGTGAGAGCTCAAGGTTAAAAGCCCTGGGTTTCAAACTTGTGCTCACACTTGGTAGCAGAGAAATTTTAAGCAAGTTTTTCTTCTGTTTGAGCTTCAGTTTCTTCATCAGTAAAATAAAGGTGGTAATAATGATGGTACAAGACTGTTCTGAAAAATAAATAAAACAATATATATACTTGGTTCCTGTGAGCCTGTTATGAACATAACTGCATACAGCATATGCTTCTGGTACTTAAAAATAAGGGACTTCTCATGAAACATAGCCCCTAAATGTAGCCATCTATTCAAAGTTATTTGTTCTAGTGCTGGAAAATTAACTGTTGAACTTACCATGAGATATTATGTCAATCTCCAATGTGGGGCCTTCTTAATGGGAGTTTTAAGTATCCATGTTTGGTTGGGGTTTTGAGACAGATGATGCTGCACATACATATACCAAGAGCATATGAAAAGATTTATAACTTACATAATTGAAGTCCCTGGGGAAAGCAGGACAGCTCCTCCCCACCCCCCAGCAGGATGGAAATGGCTTAAAAGAGCAAGGAAAGGAGATTGGCTTGGGTTTTTATTATGGTTAGTGGGTGGTACCCTGTGAAGTTTGCTCACAGGTAGGAGCTTGAGTGTTTGGATCTTCCACAAGAGCCAAAGGAGGTAGCCCCCAAGCTTTCTTATCAACTTGTCTAAATGTGTGTAGGGGGAAGAGGGAAAGGTATAGTCTTTTAGAGGGAAAGCTAAAGCTGTGAACAGTCAAGCATCAAAAAATGAAGTCAGACTCATTACACCTTGCTTTCTGAAAAATTGTGCACTGGACATAATAGAACTTAGGGGGAAAGATAGGGTAAGGACAGACCATTCAAATCCTATGCACCTTTGAAATCAGAACACTAACAAAACCAATAACAACCTCAATTAAAATATTGGCACAATTTTAAAAACATACTATATTCTTAATAAACAAATACAACAATAGAGAGCTTTGCCCTAATGAAAAAAATAAGGTGAAGATAACTTGACAGAAATGGAGGGCAATAATAAAGGGTTGAGGATGCTGAGTTATGGAAAAAAGGACAGAATACAGAATGAATGGGGAGAATTGCACCAAGCTCCTTCAAGACAGCAGGGTCTCATGTAAGTCAAAAAGAGAATGTGGGCTGAATGGGCAACATGTGAAGTATGCAAGACCTTCCTATGTTTATCTATACTCGTGATTTTGCATTTAGGTGCTGTTAATTATATGAACCAGTGAGCGTCTAGGTTATACAATTTCTTTAGCTTTTTATTTTATTTTATTTTTTATTTTACCAAGAGATCCCGGGGATCGAACCCAGGTCCCTCCATATGGCAGACAGACACCCAACCATTTGAGCCACATCTGCCCCCCCCCCAGGTTATATAATTAATATTCACCCATTTACCAATTTTTTGTAAGTTAATTATTACAAAAACATGGGTTATAGCAGAACAGACTGAACTTGGTATTTGCCTTCCTTATTATCTTTAGAAACTAATTACCACTGTATATATATATATACAAGCACTTTGTAAACTATCATGGGCCAAGTCAAATGTCTATAGGGGTCAGATAAGCAACAGAAGTGAGTGACGTGGGAAGGATGGAGACAGCTACATTGGAGAAGGTAGTTTCAGCTGATGGTTTTCATGTGGATTGTGGGTCTGGTTGGCCAGAACATCTGATTTTTTTCAAGAGAATCCAGATGTCTGGGTTTTTATGTCAAATAGCCCAATTCTTGAAAGCCTAACCTAAAACAATATGACAGTGGATTGGGATTCAGCCTTTGGGCCCCCGGTTTGTGACCTGTTGGAATGTAACACACTGTACAATCCACATGTTTATTCCCAAGAGAGCTTTAAAATCAGGTGGGTTCTATGGTGATTAGATGTAGTGTGGCCTCAAGATGTGGGTTTATATCAATTGATCTCCAGATCTGGTCTGATGCTAAGTAATGTGTATTCTAAATTTAAATTCAGTTGTCTGTCACTTAATCTATTATTCCCTTTTATTTTCCATTAGATCATTGGGCTGTCTGATCCATGCCTTCCCCCACCTTCCCCCAAATAATGTAAAAATGAGTTTCCTTCTGCCTTTGCAGACTTGGTATATACAGGATAAATCCTAACACTTCATGAAAAATTAGGACCTAACCCAATAGCTTAGCACTCTTCATCTAACTTTCCCCCTTATCACTACTTCATGTAACACTAAAAGAACTGGTAGATAAAAGTTCAAGTGTATCTAACAAACCTAGCTAATTGGATTCTTAAGTCTTTTTTGTAATGTTAAAAACTCAAATAGTTTTGAAGTTAAAGCACCAATTAACAGGGCTTGTCATGGAAAGAACACTTACAGGAGCAAAACTTAATACCACATTTTTAGATTTGTGTAATGGTTTGTTGGCAAGCTGGGTCTTTGCCCCCTGTTTCTTTTGCCTGTTAAATGCTCTAAAATAGGGTGTAGGCAAGTATTTTTGTCAGCAGAAACTTGGCAACTAATGTCTTACTGGACTCCCTGTGCCTTGCTTCGGCCTCAAGACAGTGAGACAGCCACCCAGGCAATGTTTTATGAATCTGATGCTATGAAAAGAGGAAGTAAATTAGGGGGAGCTGGAATCTGTTGGTCTCTCTCAAAACACCCCATTTTGGGCATATGAAGTATGTGTTGCCAGCAGAAGTTTGAGACAAGATGATGAAGTGGCAATCTGCTTATACAACTTTATTTTTTCAGCTGACTTGGCCCCAGTGAAGATACAGGAGGTGAAAGGGGGAAAAATGATTAAATTGCCTAGTTGTAAAAGCACACATTTCCCCAGCTTCTTAGTATGAAACTAAGGAATGGTAGACAGATATTTCCATGAAGTCATAATTGCCACTGGAATAAGCTTCCATTAGTTTTTTTTGTTTTTTTTTTTAATAAATCTATGCCAAATGCGAGTGAAAATGTGCACAGAATTATGGTGGAAAATATATATTCAGCATGAGATCAGAGAGAATTAACTGGATTTTCTTAGTTTCCACTGTTGCTTCAGGAAAATCATTTATTTATCATATACATATTTATATTATGTATCAGGTAGTCGGCTAGCTAGATAAAACCCCACCCAAAGAGTGCCTACTATGTGCCAGGCATTACTAGGTACTTTACATACATTACCTTATTAAATCCTCACTTTGCTTGCATACTACTATTATCTCCATTTTGCAAGTGAAAACAGAGGCTCAGAAAGGTTAATTACTTGCCTAAAGTCATAACAGCTAGTAGGAGGGTACTATGAAGACTCAAACTCTGTCCTGTCAGATGCCAAATGCTCTTTCCACCCTGCCTTCAAAATGCATTTTGATGAGTGAGATTTATAGATCTATATACAACTACACATACATATACATACATAACTGATACATATTGTGTGTATGCTACTACACTCCAGGGATATGCTTAACTCTGGGGCATAGGAAAAGAAGAAAAAGCCTGGAGGTTTGCTCTGGAGAAGATCAAAGGGAAGACAAATGTGTAAACAATGGTAGCAAGACTCCTGCGATAAGGCCTACAAATGAAGTAAATGGTATGGAGGCTGTGGGATGCTTGCTAGAGGAGATGACATGAAAGTCCTGAAGGATGACCGGAGGCCACCAATGTCCCATAAAGAGTAAAGCCTGTGTGAGCACAGGAGGATGTTTAGCAAAGGACAGTATGTTCTGTGGTTGGAGAAATGGGAAAAGAGGCTGAAGAAGTGGGCTAGGGTCATTTCATGTTATAATTGTACTTTTTCATAAGGTCACTAGATAATAAAACTTTTTTAGAAAAAAAATAGTAGCTGTGTCAAAGATAAATTGGCAAGGGAGAAGGACTCCAACTTGGAAAATATGAAAATAGTCCTGGTGGGAAATGCTCAAGATCTGGTTTGAAGCAGTGGTGTTCAGGATAGATGAATGGAGATGCTGCCAGCTCAGAGAGAAGGAAGTGAATGACACTGAGGTTTCTGCCCTGGATGGAAATGGTACTGCAGATGAGCAGTTTTGATGGAAGGAAGAATGTGGGCTGTAAATATGTAAGATATTTGGGTGGGTGATATCTTTGGTCTCTGGCTGGCTTGAAGGGACCTCAGCACATAATGCCCTGTACTCTATTTGGGCTGTAGATTCTGACAACATTTAGGAACTTCCTCATTACCCCATGACCTCCCAAAGCCAAGGGGAACAGTGTGATTTCTGGAGCATGTCTGAATTACCTGAGGCAGCCTTGAATACCTCAGCTCCCACTAAAGGCAGGTTCCTAGAAATATAAGGCAGAGAGAGTGTCCTCATCTCTAAAAGAGAAGTGATACCTCAAAGGCATTTAAGAACGCTTATCTTATAAATTCTTGGATGCCTGCTGGATTTTGCCTTCTGAATTACCAAGGGTCTCCAGAACATCTTCTGGCCTCCCAGCTTCTCCCCTTTTTCCTTCTCTCCCTGTAAATCTGGGATCATATAAATTAGGCAGAATGAGGCACTGCATGACTGAGGATTTTCCCCTGTCACTAGAGGGCGCAAGGTGCACGTAAAATGGCTAAGTGTCAAAGCCAGAGCGTAAATATTTTTCAGATACAGCAAAATGTCAAATGGAAATTTTTTTTTTTTTTAATAAGGTGGCTTCCTGCTACCCCTATCCTAGTTAACTCCATTTCTGCTACTGGATAAATATGACTTAATAGTGTTTTGTAAATTTCTTTTTAATTCAGAAATCTAAGAAATCAGAGAGATGAAGAACAAATATTTTTCACAAGACTACATGACTGTGCAACATCTTTGCTACCACTTCTTGCCCTTACCATGTGCCAGAAAACATGTAAAACATTTTACACAATTTTTGCACATGGTTTTATCCCAGATCCTGCAACAAATGAAAATGGTTGGTATTGGCAAGAAGTCTCCCCTAGACAGAAGTGTGACATAAAATTCACTGCTCACTGCAGAATGTAGATATGTCTATAAAATCTACAAATTAAGTTCTTCTATTGAAAGCTTAGAAATAAAAACTGCTCAGACGTTTTATGTAAGAACCTGTATGAGATTGCACAGCAACAGTGTCAAAAAGGAGCTGCCCATGGTCCAGGTTCCATTGGCTTTCCCTCGGGGGACTGAACCCCTGTGCCAGACCTGGCTTGAGTTTACATAAGTGGAAACGGGGCTCATTGTTTTCTATCTGTGATGTTTTCCTTCATCCACAGACTGTGCTTTGGCAGAAAAAAAAGTGAACTCTCCTCACCATGGTACGATTTGATTCTCTTGAGTGCTGGCAGGTACTCAGTAGCAAATAGAATTACAGAGATGGTGTCCATCTAGGGGTACCCAGTATCAGGTCTGATATAATTTGCACACGATGAGAGGTCACATAGTTTAGGAGCTGGTGTGGTCCCAGCTTTTCCTTGGCAGTGGTGTCAGGAAAGATCTTCAGTCACAGTGTGCTTTGAAACCTACACCCTAAAACAGAGTAAGCCAACAACTCCACACCGAACTGTGTGCGGATTGATGAAGGAGAGAGAAATCAGTCCAAATAGAAGGTCAAGAAGGATTAAGAAGTGTGAGGTTTTCTTGCCCTTGGTATTTGTACATCTACTCCAGGACCAAGGTGAGTGTGGTGAAGGGGGCGTCCCGGCTCCGGGCCAGGGTTGGCCTGAGGTAAACAATTTAATATAAGATACATCGAGAGGCTGTGAAGTTCTAGGAATTGGGTTAGGTATTTATATCTCAGCATCTTGTAAAGAAGAATCCTTATTCCTGTTTATTAGAGGGAGAAACAGGCTACGCTAGATTTGAAAATGCCCAAAGTTATGCTGCTAGGTATAAGAGGTAGCATGATAACATGTCCCAAGTACAACTGTCATCTCTTATCCTGGCAACACTGCAAGGCGGACATTACCATACCCATTTTGTAGATCAGGAATCTGAGGCTGCACGAGGCTAAATCGCCATCTTCACCTGCCCTCTCTCATCTAGCTCACCAGCTTTCAGGCATCCCCCATCAAGGCATGCCCCCAGGCTTGCTGCTTCCTTCTAGAAAAATGCCTGATAAACGATTTCATATTCTTACCCTGGAAAAATTGTGTTAAAAATCAGCATCTCCCAGAGGGTGTCTGGCAGAACAATGGCCCTGTGCTCCATTTGCACCCATTTCCTAGTTACGTGACTTTGTGCCTCAGTTTTCTCATCTGTAGTATGAGTTAATATGCGTAAAAACACTCAGAATCGGTGGTTAGTAGGCTCTATATAAGCAGTAACAGCTGTTCCAGTCACCTGAACACGAGACGCTACAAAGCACGCTGCAGGATGCAATGGCAGCCGAATGCAAGGTCTCGGGCCCATGGGTGCAGATGTTTATCTACAGAGCAGCCTTTTGATCCCCTGAGCACGAGTGAAAAGAATGGGTGGAGAAAAGACATGGGCCTACTATACATATCTTTTATATCCAATTAACTTATGTATATATCTATACCTATATCTATTTATAAAATTCTGTTTTAGAGAAAAAAAAAAAAAAAAAGACAAGACATGGGCCCACACTACAGCTCCTCTACTTAGTAGATGTGTGACCTTAGGAAGTTAAACTTTTTTTTTTTGAGGTACCAGGGCCAGGGATGGAACCAGGACCTCATATGTGGGAAGCCAGTGCTCAGCCACCGAACCACATCGGCTCCCCTGAGTTGGTGTTTTCATTTGTTTGTTTGTTGTTTGTTTTTTTGTTTTATTTTTAAGAGGCACCGGGGATTGAACCTGGGCCCTCCCATGAGGGAAGCAGGTGCTCAACTGCTCAAGCCACATCTGCTCCCCATTACTTAAAGTTTTTGTACCCCAATTGCCTCATTATAAAGTGAGGATAAAATATTAACACCTCTTATTTTCGTGATGATTCAGGGAGCAATTAGCTCAATCAGCATGAGCTGTTCTTAATTTGTCAGGCGGCCAGGAGAGAGCCCTGGTTAAACACAAGGGTATGAAACTTCCCCAAGAAAATTAACTTTCCCAAATGCATCTTGGAAGCCATTTTGGTGAAAAGATAAACTTTCTTCACTTTAGAGTTTGTTTGGTCAAAAGTGTATTTGAAGGTTAAAATCTGCTCAGTTCTCCTTGGGAGAAAGTATAATGATGCAAAAGAGGAAGGGACTGTTTGGAATAGAAAATATATGGAGAATAGTGAACAAAATCTCTGGAAAAGATTTCCTCCTCTTTGGAATAGCAAGCTGTGAAGGTGACATTGGAGCCCATCTATTGGAAGGCCACAGGCTGCCCCTGACGCTGTGTGGGGGACTGGGGGTGGCAAGTGAGGGCAGGGGCTGTCAAAGCAAGACTGGGTGCATATAAGGGCCATTATCTATTCATCCTCAAGACTCCCCTATTTTCACTCATCTCTTTAAAAAACTTAGCCTGTTTCCATCTGAGTGTCTCAATCTACAGATGTTTTATCTGTAGGAATTGCATATTCCTTTGGAAAAGCACTGAACAATTCAGGCCTTTTCCTCCTTTCCTTGGATAATTTCCCTCCCTCCTCTTCTTCCCCACGTTAGATGAAGCACAAAGGTTTGTAGAATTCGAGCCAGGAGTAGCTGAATTGGCTGTGGGTGAGGTCAGGGAAGGGACAGAGAATGGTATGCAGATAGGACAGAGAAGCTTCTTTTCTCAAGGCAGCATGAATTGCACCCTTTTCCCACAGGTTGGGAAAAAGGATGTCAAGGAAAGAGAGAGAAAGAGAACACGTAACCAAAAAAACTTTGTGGGGAGCAGATGTGGCTCAAGCAGTTGAGCGCCTGCTTCCCACATATGAGGTCTGGGGTTCGATCCCAGCCCTGGTACCTCAAACAACCACCACCACCACCATCAAACCTTACATACAAATCACAAAAAGAAAAGAAAGAGCGTGTGTTTGTGTGTATGTGTGTATATTTGTGTGTTTGCATTTATATGTCAAAGATGCAGAAAAATTATGTTTTGCAGATCTCACAGGTGGGGCAGCCATTTGGGTATTGTTGGGCATATTACATCATTCAGAGGACTCTGACATCTTAAAATATTGCACTATAAGATAATACATGTAACGCTCTTGTCACCATGTCTAACCCAAAGCAGGTGCTCAATAAATGTTAATATTGTTCTCCTTCCCTTTCTTTCATAAAAATAGTTAAAAAAACAAAGGCAGAAGTAAGGAAGGAAGGGAGGGAGGGAGGGAGGGATGGAAGGAGGAGGAAGGAAAAAAGTTAAAGACAAGAAGGAAGAAAATCTCCCCCTCCTCAAGGACTTTGTGCAGCTAAGGTAGGGAAGAAGTTTGTGGATTTAAATATTGATGATGTGTGTGGACACTTCAGGGAGTCTTCCACAGTACAACCTGTGCAGTGAGTAAAATCCAGTACTACCGGAGGCTTTTTTGATTAGACATCATAGCCAACTCACTACATAGCACAAATTGCTTACCTTAAAGAGATATAACCACCAATCAGACATGACGTGTTTTCTCTTAAGCTTGTTTCTAGTCTACAAGTGTTTGTTTTAAAAGAAAAAATAAACACATTTTTAGCAGCAGTTGTGAACTGTACCTTTAAAAAATAACCTCCGAATCAGGTAAGGATGGTCTTTTTGACCTTTGTTGGACTATACAATTCTTTTGAAAACCCAAAGGCATGAATAGATTTCTTTGTGTGCTCAGCTGTCATCCCTGCTAAGCCAGGGTTTTGTGTTGGCCTGACTTTGAGAACTCCAAAGACAAGTAGGTTTTGATTTACAGATACACATAAATAGATGTGATTTCCTTCCCAGGAAAAGGGCACGATGGGCTAATGCACTTTAATTTATACACACAAGCCTCTTTAGAAGCTTGTATTATAGTTGAGGCTTGGTCTATGAGGATCCTTCAGCAGGAGCAGGCATTACTCCCAAATGCTTACTGCTAGGCAGTAAATCTGGAAAAATGTCAAGGAAAGGAGGTAGTGGGGGAAGATGGAGGGAAGAACTTTTGGAGCAGGAACCTAAATATCTCATTGTAAAGGTTTCATAAATTTCATATGCATCCAAATTTTATTTCTCTGGACCTGATATTCCTTGTTTTAGTTACTTCCTGTTTTTTGGGCACGGGTGGTCCTTTAGCCTCAAAACCCCCACTGCTACATATTTTTTCAACGTAAGATTTTTTTTTATCAGATAAGATTTCTATAATAAATGAGGTTGATTTTGTCTGGGCAGACTGATGTCATTTTTTCCAGTTGTATAGATGGTTTCTTTTCTTTTCATTTCATTGGGTTGAAGCAAAAGCCCTAACGTAGCCATCCCAAATGCCCAACAACTTTTACAGGGGCCCCATAGCATTTTTTTAAAAAAGAATGTTAGGTTAGCAATGAGATGAGTAGAAAGTGCCAGTGGGATGATGGTGCAGAGAAGGTCAAGGCTGCCTCCAGTTCCCAGGCTAGCTTTGCATAGAGAAAAATTACTGCACTTGTGAAGCCCTAACCCTAGGGAGAAGACTGCATTGTTCAGATGGAGCATTAGGGAAAAGCGTCCTTCGCAGCCTTTGCAGTGCTATTCTGCACATTTGTCCTTTGTTCTCTCACAACCAGATAGACAAAGAACGCCTCTGTCCTTTGTTTGGATGGGCTCTTTTGTGGCACTTTCTCCCTCCCTTTCCATCTCCTACAGTCCACTAAGACTATTCCTGTTACCGGGTGATAAAGGAAACACATTGCAAGTAGTAAAAACAAGTGTACCGGAAGGACCTTTCCATCAGGTTAAAACAAATGAAAAGTCTGTCCTTTGGATCGTCACCTGCATCTGGAACAGAGGAGGGTCGGGAGGGAAGGAGAAATACCGAGAGGCTGTGAGCCACGCTCGGCAGGCACATGGGCCAGCACCCTGTTGGGCTCCGAGGGGAACGGGTTTGGTGTTCCCTGGGCAGCGAGAGGCTTCCAGGGCAGCTGCTCCATCCACTATGTGGACAGCTTTTGCTTACTTCTGTCCTACTTCAGTTTTTTCCTCACGTTTTAAAATACACTCTCTGGCTTCTCCCACTCTTTCTTTGCTTTACACATCTTTCTTTCTCTGCTCAAAACTCCCGAATTCTCCTCTCATCACCTTCATCCACTTAGTAAAATCCCCGCAAGTCACACCTCTACAGTGGGTTCCCTCCTGTATATCCTGGCAAAGATAGCTATTTGCTGAGGGCCGATCCTGTGATTTTTCTCTCACTCCATTGTTCCAACACCCCTGGGAGGCGGAGTGTGAATTGGGATAGGCTAACTTTGCAATAAGCAGTCTGGGAATGGCAGTCACACCCTATCTGTTGATCAAGCTGAGGCGGCAGCTGCTGCTCCCAGCTGGGCACCTCACCTCCAAGCAGTGAGTGCAGGGCGCCAAGCTCCTTTCCTAATGTGGCTCAGTCAGCTGCG